>QEPC01001418.1:619688-635068 GCA_003113815.1 Sphenodon punctatus
ATCCCTGGGTGGGGAGGTAGGGTGATCCCTGGGGTGGGGTGTGTGTTAAACCACCCCCCACCCCAGGGTTCACCCTAGTACCACAGTACCTACCTGCACTAGCAGGAACTTCGGTGAAATTATTTTTTTTTAAATCCAGTCTGGGCAGGTTGGGTGGGGGGTGTCCCCCCTTCCACCCGCGCAGCCTGGACTGGGGAGGGAAAGTGGTTGGGGTTTTTTTGTTTCTTTTTTTACATTGTGGCCATTCATTTCAATGGCCGCAATGTAAAAAAATCCGGCATGGGGAACCGGTACCCCCAAATACCAGGGTAATCCGATACTGCCGGTACAGCAAAATACCGGCAGTATTGGATACCGGATATACTGAACTTCCCACCCCTATTAAACACGACTATGTCCAGACATCTGAGTAGAAGAGAACAACACAGGCTCCTCAGCTTGGAGAAGAGAAGACTGAGAGGGGATATGATAAAGGTTTATAAAATCTTGAGTGGAGTGGAACAAGTAGAAAGGGAACATTTATTTACCCTCTCAAATAGCACTAGAACTAGGGGACACTCCATGAAACTAACTGTAGGCAGATTTAAAACAAATAAAAGGAAGTGGGTTTTTTTTACTCTGCGCAGAGTTAAATTATGGAATTTGTTGCCAGAGGAGGTTGTTGGGGCCAATAGTATAGCTGGGTTTAAAAAAGGACTGGATAAGTTCTTGGAGAATAGGTCCATTAACAGCTATTAAAAGATGGGAGCTTCTTATTGTCAGGAGCAGGGAGTGATGAGCAGGGAATGGATTGCCCATTGTGACTGCGGGTACTTCTCCCATGGGACCAAAATTGGTCACTGTTAGAGACAGGATGCTGGGCTTGATGGACCATTGGTCTGACTCAGTATGGCGCTGCTTATGTTCTTAACCTGATTCAGGTAGCTGATGTCTCAGAATGTTGATTTCTGGTCCCGGAATGTTGACTTCAAGTACCAAATTTGTGACTTCCAACACCTATTTATTGATTTCCATTCCAGAAAATTGAATTTCAGTCCTGGAAAGTCAACTTCTGGTCCTGGAAAATCAACTTCCAGTCCTAATTTTTTAAATTTCCATTCAATTTTTCAGTTTTCCTTTCCAGTATCCCATCGGTAATTGGAAAATTGAGAAACTGGTATCAGAAATTACTGATTTTTCAGGTATTCAGGTACCCAATCAGTACCATGGCAGCCATCGAGTACTCAATGCAGTACTAAAAAATGTGGGTACTAAATTAATATATTTACTATTTAATTTATTGTTCATTTTAATTTTTACCCCACCCTTCCCGCCAATGGTGGTTCAGGGTGGCTTACAATATCAAAATATAAAATATAAATTGAAAACAACACAAAATAAAAAAACATAAAATACCCCACAACCCTATATCATCTTCCCAACCCCTCTCCACCCCAACTCCCCAACCTCTTAACTCACCCCTATCCCCTCAAAACATGCCCCCATAACCCCCACTTCCAAATGTCTTCGTAAATAAAACAGTTTTGAACTGCCTCATGAAGGTGCTCAAGTCCAGACATAAATTAATCTCCTGGGTGAAGGAGTTCCACAGTTGCAGAGTGGTGACTGGGAATGCCATAGAGACCATGGAGAATGCCATGAAGACCAGGTTAAAACCCGGTACATCCAAAGACGCATCACTGGCTGACTGAAAAGACTGTGGTGGAACATAGTAGGCCAGGCGAGCTCCAGGCGATCTGCCCCATAAGGAGCCAGGATGCTGCATTCTGCACCAGCTGCAGCTTCCAAACAGTCTTCCAGGTGCAGTGACAGATTCAGGAGCAGTCCAAGGCTACAAATCTGAGTGACCAGGGCGGTGTGTGTGTGTGTGTGTGTGTGTGTGTGCCAGACCCCATAAATAACAGGGGTACCAATCCCCCCCAAGTCACAAGGCCAGTCATCATCACGGTCTTTTCAGGATTCAACCTCAATCAACTCTACCTCATCCAGTCCCCCACAGCAGTCAAGCAATAGGTAAGCATCAAGCCTACAGTACCTGGCTCAGTTGAAAAAGAGAGGTAGAGCTGGGTATCATCAGCATACTAATGACACCTCACTCCAAACCCCCGAATGATCTTGCCCACTCTCCCAGCGACTTCATGTACACGTTGAACAAGAGGGGGGATAAAATGGAACCCTGTGGGACCCCAGAGGGGAGATCATGAGGTGACGATGAGCAATCGCCCATCACCACCCGCTGAGACCTCTTGAACAGGAAAGAGTGAAACCACTGAAGAGCGGTCCCATGCACCCCTGACATCTCCCACAGTCGAGTCAACAGCACCTTGTGATCACCAGTGTAAAAAGTTGCTGACGGATTTAATAGGATCAACAGGGTGGAATTCGCTCTGTCAGTCTCCAGGTGTAGATCATCAACCAAGGCCACAAGTGCAGCCTCCGTGTCATGCCCAGGACAAAAGCCAGACTGAAAGGGGCCTAGGAATCTGATAGCATCCAGATGGCCCTGGAGCTGATGTGCCACCACCCACTCAATAAGGATGATAGCTGGCAGGGGAGTCACCATCCAAGGATGGTGTCTTGAGCAGACACTGGACAATTGCCATCTTAAGGGAGTTCAACATTCTGCCCTCCCGGAGGGAGGCATTGACAACCCCAGCCAGCAATGTCCCTAATGTCTCCTGGCTGGCATTCACTAACCAGGATGGCATGGATCTAATTTACAATTGGTGGCCCACAGAGCCCCAAGTACATCCTCCGTATTGGTGGGCAATAGCAACTGAAATTGATCCAAATAAAACGAACAAGGCTGGACCTCCACAGTCTCAAACTCTGACTCTGCCATAGAAAAAGTTGCTCCAAAGTCATGGTGAATATGAGCTATTTTGTCTGCAAAGTAATCAATAAAAATGTCATAGCAGGCATTAAATGACTTCAACTCCTGGTGAAGACAGGTCAGATTAACCAGACCTCTCACCACCCGGAAAAGATCCACTGGACAAAACTTCATGGATGCTGTGATAGTGGTGAAGAAAGCCTTCTTTGCCGCCATCACAGTCATGGCATAGACTTTCAAAAAAATCGATTTTTCAATTGGTCGGATTCAACGTGAGTCAAGTGCTACCTGTGCTCTAACCACCTACCCTCCTGCTTCATCTGCCTCATGCCCTCCATATACCACAGGGACTTGTTTTGGCACAACAGTGGGGGGGCAGAAGCCTAAATGCTACCATATCAATGGCCTTGGTCAGAATGCCATTTCACAGGGCAACCAGGACATTAATAGAGCAGCCGTCAAGGTCAGTAGGCAAATCCCCCAGAGAGTTCTGGAATCCAGTCAGATCCATACGTCTATGAGGGTGGACCAACCTAACCTGTCCATCACCCCAGTGGGAGCACAGGAGGGCCAGGATCCAAGCCTTCAGGAGGCAATCCAGTCAGGACAAGGGTGTTATTGTCAGGTCCGGGCCTTGAACCCCTGCTTTTTGGGATGCAGGAGGGTTGTGTTTGGGGCCTGCGCCACCTTATGGACCTGATAGCAGCCCACAGTCCTTATTCTTATGTTTTTCCCTGTGTGGCCTCAGGAAGCTGGTGGAGCAACGTCTCTTACCCCCCCCCCCCCCCCCCCCAAACTTAGAGTCTTGATGTGTGAACTGGTGTAGTCTTGTCTGGTTGCTGCTTCATGTAGTAAGTGTTTCCCCTTACATCCGTGTCTAGCTCCCTGTTCCCTCCTAGATCCCTTGTGTGTTGAATCCCTCCCGGGTGTGCTGTGATTTGTGTCTTGGCCCAGCTCCCTGTTCCCTTCTATAGCCCTTGTGTGTTGTACCCCTCCAGGGTGCACTGTGATTTGTGTCTTGGCCCACCTCCCTGTTCCCTCCAAATCCCTTGTGTGTTGAACCCCTCCCAGGTGTGCTGTGATTCGAGTCTTGGCCTAGCTCCCCAGCTCCCTGTTCCCTCCTAGATCCTTTGTGTGTTGTACCCCTCCCGGGTGCACTGTGATTTGTGTCTTGGCCCAGCTCCCTGTTCCCTCCTAGATCCCTTGTGTGTTGAACCCCTCCCGGGTGTGCTGTGATTTGTGTCTTGGCCCAGATCCCTGTTCCGTCCTAGATCCCTTGTGAGTTGAACCCCTCCTGGGTGCATTGTGAGCTGTGCCCCCTAGCTCCCTGTTCCCTCCTATAGCCCTTGTGTGTTGTACCCCTCCAGGAGGCACTATGATCTGTGTAATGTGTGTCTTGGCCTAGCTTCCCTTCTTCCACTCTACTCCTGTATTCCTTGTGTGTAGTAGTCCTCTAGTGTGCATATTGATTTGTATAAGAGGACACTTGTTTAATCTCCCCCTTCCTGCCTTCCCCCCCTGGCTCCTGTGTGCGTAGAAGGCCTCAGGGTATATTTGAGTAGTAGGTGTTCAGGTGTAGTCTCTACCTGATTATTCTCCCCCTTTACTTCTGTATGTTTTTCCCTGCTTCGGGTATCCTTGATTCCTGAACTTCTTGTATTTCCTTCCCTTCTGACCTTGGTCTTCCCCTTTGGCTTCCTGGTGTAGTTGGTGTGGGGTTCTGTTTCTTCTCTTTGACTTCGATGATGAACCAGACCCTCTCTGAAGTAGACTTCCTGGCCTCAAGATGAGAGCAGTCTCTGGAGATATCAAGATGCACTGAGGGGTCCTTCTTCCCATAGGCTCTTCCATGAGCTCCCCTTACCAGGTTCCTTCCCCCTCCCTTCTTTTTGGGGGTTAGGTCTTCCCCATCCTTGTCCCCCTGATACCCTGTCCCCCTGACACAGTCTCTGGAGATACCAAGATGCACTGACAGGTCCTTCTTCCTACAGGCTCTTCCGTGAGCTCCCCTTACCAGGTTCCTTCCCCCTCCCTTCTTTTGGGGGGTTAGGTCTTCACCATCCTTGTCCCCCTGATACCCTGTCCATCTGACAGTTATATCCACACCCCAATAATTGGAACCCCCAATTCCAGGCCAGTGCAAAACATTAGGGATGTGCGAACTGAACGCGGTTCAGATGTTCGGACACTCGGTCATTCAGTTCAAAACCCAAGTTCGGGTTTCGCTATTCGGTTCGGTGGAGTTCGGTCAGGCGAACATGACCGAAATTTTCGGCCGTTTTCAAGTTCAGTTCAGACGTTCGGTTCAGACGTCCAAACAGAACGAGTTTGGGCTGAACTCTGAACATCCGAACCACGTTCGCACATCCCTACAAAACATCAAATCCAGTGTGTGTCCCTTTTCTTGCGTTGGGCCCACTACTACCTGGAATAGGCCCATGGTTGACATGGAGGCATGAACTCCTGCTCCACTCCTAAAAGGTTGACCTTGGCATGAATTTTGAAATCCCTCAAGACAATGTGTGCAGTCCTCGGGCCTGTGTAAATTGCACCTATGCAAGGCACACAGCCAGAATGCCCAGGCATGCACGCATGCAATGCGCTCAACAAGCCATGAGGGGCAAAGGGGTAACCTGGGTCAATGCGACCCCCTGAGCCCACACAACTGAACCCGGGGGATGGAGCGGGAGCCGTGCATGCTCCATCCCCCGGGCTGCAAGGTGTGTGGGCTCAGGGGGTCACATTGCCACGGGTCACGCCTTTGCCTTGTGCAGCGTGCTGCATGCCTGGCATGCATGTGTACCTGAATGCCCACTGTCTAGTCAAGCATTGCACTGGCAACCAGCTTGTGCCGGCTAGAGGATTACAGCTCAGCTAGAAGAATCAAGGGGGCTTCAGTGAAGTGCGGTGCTCAGTACACTAAAAGAATCCCCAATCTATCCCTGGCCAAATCAAACTCAAAAGGGATACACTCCATACTGGATGAGTCAAGCACTGGATACTCTGGAAGGACAAAGAATTTCTAAAAACCATGGCCACATCGCCCCGAGCTCCCAGCCTATGCTGATGCTGCTGGAATATTCGGCCCACACCACCTGAGCCAGAACTGGCCCAGATGCTTCATTCAGCCAGGTCTCTGTAATGCACACAAGTTCGGCAGCCTCGTCCAGGATAAACTCCTGGATGTCAGTTAGTTTATTAGACGCTGACCTCACATTGAGCCACATCAGTATCAACTCAGGGACCCTACTAGCCTCAACCCTCAAATATACTAAATCAGGGGGTGGAGGGGAGTGGGAAATGGGGACAGACACCAAATGCCTCCCCCAACATTCCTGATGGCAAACCTCCTCCTCCCACCATACCTCCCAATGCTCCACACCGCTGTTCCCCCCTCCACCCCAAAGTCCTAAAGGGACAGATGACTTGGGAGGATCCTCTGGACCCTCCCGGAGTGCCTGTTTCAACTCTGGTTTGCATTCTGTACCATGGTAGATAAAGTAATTGCCAAAATAGATTAGTTTACCTAGAGGGACCAAAAGTAGAGAGAAAATCTTCCTGCTTGATATGTTTTGGAGATAATTCTTTCTTATGTTATCAAGAATAAAAGTCTGTAATAGAAATTTAGACGAGTTTGTCAGATCATGCAGGTGTCTCGTCTTCTTCAGGAAGAGAGGATGTGGGTGAAAGCTATGGAATTAATGGGTCTGTTGAATGAAATGCAGCTTTTCATAATGGACCCTAAAGAAAATATGCAAGGGCAGTTAGTTTCCTTACAGATGATAATGATGCAATGATACAGAGACTGAGGAAGAAGCTGTCACAAAGTTCCAAGCTATTTTTTCCTCTCCAACAAAATCACTAAATGCAGCTTAGCTAGGGGGCAAGCCCAAGGCAGCCTCTGAGACAATAGGCACAGGAGTAGCAGAAATATCCCCTTAGGGCTTAGAGGTCCCTGTAACTTGACAATTTGCAGCTGTAGCATGCCTCCTACCATGTATTAGAAGGCCATGCCTTTGTCTTGCCTAAGGGGTTGCTAAAATAAATTGTGTTGTGAGGAAAGGCAAAGGCTAGTTAACCTCAAGCCAACATTTCAGAAAATGACAGCAAGAAAAGACGCTTGTCTTTAAAACAGGAGTAGCAAAAGGGAACTGATAGGGTACCTACTTATCTAGGTGTTGTGCAGGGTTGGTCTTAGGGTGGGGCAGCTTCCCAAGGCTTTAGGCTATGTTAGGGCTCTGGAGGCTGACTGCCAATTCTAAGGCTCCTGGGGCAGGCACTTCCTGGGGCCCCCACCATTTCTACCAGGATTCTGGGCCAAGTACTTCTTCCAGGGCTGTAGTTGTGACCCCAAATCTAGATAAGCCAGGGATTTGCCTAGATACCCCTTGGACTCCCAGCCCCCACTGTCTTAGGAACCCCATCTCCTGGTGACAGCACATGTGTGCGCATGGCCCACAAACTCAAAGGCTGGCCCCAATGTGGATTATGAAGATGCAATGGGATAGACCTTCAATCTTCAGCTGTTTCTCTAAATTTCCAAACTGTTGTGTAATCACTTCTCCAGTGACAAGCCTGTGCAGGCTAGGCAGTTGGTGTTTGTTCCAACAGTGCCATGTGGATTCTGGTGATGACACCATATTAGTTACATTACATCCCTTATGTACTTGTACAACTATTGAAACTGTGAACAGCTGAAGAAATTGGCTGAGCAGAGGATGGCAAAAAATCAGCACTGTTCCAATGAAACCCTCTTCTGGAGATTTAGACTAGTTGCTTCAGCACAAACATAGCCAGCTCTTTCACTCACTGCAGGAATTCATTCATTCATTCAAATGTATACCCTGTATTCCCATTAAGGCTCAGGACAACTTGCAATATATAAAAACATCAAAAAATCCCCTTGCCTCCCCTTCACCCCTTCCCCAACCCCACCCACCCTCCCACTCAATTCTATCTCTGCCTGACAAACAGAAAGGTCTTACATTGCTTTCAGAAGATGAGCAGGCTCAGGCCTAAAGAAATCTCCAAGGGGAGGGAGTTTCATAATTGTGAAGCAGCCACTGAGAATACCTCTCTGTGTGCCCTTATTGTGGAAACTTCACAGGCAGATGATACCTGCAAGAAGGTACTCCTGGCTGACCTCAAAGGCCACAATGGGACAGGAATCTGCAAACGAGGTTCGGAGTTCGACCCGAACTCAGCCAGTTCAGACGGCTGAACCGAACTGAACATGGAAACCCCCGAACAGTTCCGGCATGTTCGGATGAGTTCGGTTGGCGTTTGGGCGGGGCAGCTGAGGAGGGGTAGAGAGGCTTGGACTAGCAGCCAGCCTGCCCAATCACCATCCTTCTTTTCCTCAGACCACTGGCTTGGCAGTCTGCAATTGTCCACAGGCTAGGCTGCACAAAGCCAATGGGACTTGTGGTAAGGTGGGCACAGCAAGTAACAAAAGTAATTGCCCTCCCCCCCTTCCAATTTGTTCTGAGCTAACCACTGATCCTGTCAGCAGGCGTTTTCAGAACTCTCCCTCTCCCAGCAATTTGTGTTCCTCCCAATCCATTGCCATCCTCCTCCTATTTCACCCATTTCCACACATTTACCTCCATAGTTTCATTTAATTTGATTAGATTAGATAGATTTAGTTGTTTTTATTTTTTACCCCTTCCTGTTTTGTTTCTCCCTCCCTTCCGTTGAATCCTTCCCTCCTCCCTGTATATATTCCATCCCTGATTCCCTTCCCCTGTTTTTGGATTTATTTAGAGTAGGATTAGATAGATTTAGCTTTCATTTCATTTTTGTACCCCTCCCTGTGTTGTTTGTTGTGAGCTGTCTGTGTTCCCCCCATCCCTGTGTATATATATATATATCTATATCTGTATCTATATCTCTATATATTAGATATTAGATACTATAGATAGATAGTTGTAGGCGTTAGTTTAGTTATAGAGATAGATAGAGATAGTGTGTAGTAAATCAGTTTTAATATTTTATAGTGTGTTTGTAGGACTAGGCCTTTGTAGATATTAGCTAATAGTCCATTTAGTTCCATAGGTTGAAGGGTGGGCAGGTGCTCACCAACCTTGGCACAACTGCCATGGTGAGGCACCTGAAGGCATGCCACAGTGCTGTGCTGCTAAGCAGGCATTAGGCAGGGGCAGTGGACGCCAGCGGGTTCCCGACTACAGCGGCCAGTCATCCACCTCCATCAGCAGGCAAGTGTCTTCCTCGAAAAGCTACCTCTAGCAGCAGGAGCGGTATTGCTGCTAGGGGGAGCAGCAGCAGCAGCCAGTTGAGGCCCAGAAGTCTCAGTGCACCATGGAGGATCTGGGGTGGGGGCAGCTGCCAAGTCCATCGGCAGCTGCAGGACATGGAGGGCAGTGTGGCTTTAAACTGAAAGCCACACGCATGTTGGGGGAAATGATTGCGCTCAATGGGCAGTCCTTCTCAGTGGTCAAGGACATGGCATTTAGGCACCTGATTGGCTTCCTGGATCCCCCCAGTTTAAATTGCCGTTGCGCACCACCCTGAGTTGGCAGGTGGTGCCAGCCTTGTACCGGGCTTTAAAGGAGCAGGTGAGGGAGCAGATTGCAGGGGATTGGGGTGCCACCATCCACCACTGACCTGTGGTTGAGTCAAAACGCGCAGCATGCCTACCTGGCAGTGACGGCGCGCTGGTGGCAGGACCCAGAGGCAGCATTTGGCAGTGGCAGGAGTGGTCCCAAAGCAGGGTATAGGTGGGCCCTGCTTCAGGTGGAAGTAATGGATGGCCCCCACACTGCTCAGAACATCAAGGCAGCCCTGACCATCATGGTGAGGGAGTGGGTCATACAAGGTGCGCTCTTCACCAATGGGTGCGTGGTGAGCAACAACGCAGCTGACATATTGAGGTCAGTCTGTGAGGGGGGCTTCACCAGCATCCTTTGCGCTGCACACACCCATCACCTGGTGGTCAGGGACGCTCCGGGCTTGGGGGAGAAGGGGATTTGGGCAGGCACCCTTAGCTCCCTGATCAAGTGGAGGAGGAAGCTGGTTGGTTTCTTTAATCAAAGCGTGAAGGGCAGCGACCTCCTCTGAGTGAAGTATGCTGAGCAAAGCTCCCCAGTGCACCAGCTGGTGCAGGATGTGTCCACCAGGTGGAATTCCACGTTCCAGATGCTCGAGACGTTTCTCGAGCAGAAAGCCACCTTGCATCAGGTTCAACTGGTGATGAACAGCGGGGTACCTCCAGGGTACGATGTGGTGGAATGGGAGATCCTGGTTCACACTGTCTTTGTACTGAGACCATTCCTGGTCATGATGGAGACCATCACCATCAGCTCCTCAATGGCCACCATCAGCCAGGTGAACCCTCTGGTCAAGCGATTCCTCAGGAAACTGGATGAGATTCCCCAGGGGCAGGATTGTGGCCCTCACTGGAAGAAGCTGGTGGCTGAGGTGGTTGCCCTGGTGCTGCAGCTGAAGGCAGGGCTGAAGGCACAGTTTGATGAGCTCCTGCAGTAGGAGGAATATGTGTTGGCAACCATGCTGGACCCCAGGGTCAAGGGCAGTGTGGCATGCCAGACACAGCTCTATGGCCACTGGAAGGGTGAGCTGGTGTAGAGGGTCCAGCAGGCAGAGAGGGCTCTAGAGAGTGTGCGGCATCAAGGTGAACCTTCCGCTGCTCGGATTCCTCGAGCTGCCCCTGGACATGGATTGATGGTGCAGTGGCACACGCCATCCCATGCCAGGGGCAGTCTTGGGATGGGACGACTCCTCAATCTGGGCTGCTGCTGCTGAGGTGCTGTCCCTCCCTCCCCATGCCCAGTGCCTGCCCTGCCTCTCTCTCTCTCTCCCTCTCTCACTCACTAGACAGCCTCGGCCAGCCTATCTGACTGACCTCATGATGATGAGTGGCATTGGGATGCTGTAAGCCTGCCAGCCGGCTTCTAGCTAGATGATTTCAGCCCGCCTAGCTGACTGTCTCTATCTCATGCTGCACAGTCTTCGCTAGCCTATCTGAGGCCCTGCCAAGGTCCCAGATTGCCTTCCCTACTGCCTCTCATGCCACGCTGCCTGTCTGCCCACACAGGTTGCTAACCTCAAACCCTGCCTCAGTCTGCCTTCCGCTGCTCATGCCATGCTGCCTGTCTTCCCGCCCAGGTTGCCAATACCAATTTCTGCCTCAGTCTGCCTTCTGATGCTCATGCCACACTTCCTGTCTGCCCTCCCAGGTTGCCGAGATCAAACCCTGCCTCAGTCTGCCTTCTGATGCTCATGCCATGCTGCCTATCTGTCTCCGCTGGCAACCCTGGGTGATGTGCCCCACTGGCCTGGTAATCCCACTGCTGCTGTCTCCTGGTCCATGGGTGCTCTGCCCTGGCAAATCCAAATGTGCCCACGCAATCCTGCTGCTGCAAACTGCTGCTGTATGGGAGCTCTTCCCTGGCAAATCCTACCATCCTGGCTCCATGGGTGCTGCATACAGACAAATCCTGGTGCTGCTGTCTCTGCTGTTCCACAGGTTATGTGGCCTGCCCTGGCAATCCAATGTCTGCTGCTGATGCTGCCTCTGCAGTGCCACAGGCTCTGTGCCCTGGCCATCCAATCTATGCAACTGCTGCTTATGTCACCTCTGTGTGTCATGGGTAATGTGCCCAGTAGGGGTGGGAATTCTGGTTCTCCTGAGATATGATATTGCCGGTATTTGGGTGTATCAGCTTAATCTGATATTTACCTGTATCGGCATACCAGATTTTTAACATTGGCCATGGTACCAGATTTTTTACATTGTGGCCATTGAAGTCAATAGCCGCAATGTAAAAAATCCCGTACCGCGGCCAATGTTAAAAATCTGGTATGCCGGTAGAGGAAAATCCGGTACCAGGGAGATCCAATACTGGTACATCTGGTATCCGATATTCTCCCGGTGTCCCACCCCTAGTGCCCGGGCAAACCAATGTCTGCTGCTGCTGTCAATGCTGCCTCTGCTGTGCCATGGGTTCTGCTACCAGGCAATCCAGTGTCTGCTGCTGCTGCCGATGCTGCCTCTGCTGTGCCATGCGTACTGTGCCCAGGCAATCCAATGTCTTCTCCTGATGCCAATGCTGCCTCTGCTGTGCCCCAGCAATCAAATGTCTGCTACTGGGTGGCCACATGATTCACCACCGGCCAAGGCTTGACCAATTTGCAGAAGAGCTTGCTGAGATCTGGTGAGTAGGATGCAAGCCTGCAATGCCTGGCCAAGGATGGGTGCCAGCCCCAAAGCCTCAAGCCTTCCCGGCTTCTGCTGCTGCTTCTGCTACTGCCACTGGGTCTTAGATGGCCAGCCATGCCCCCATGGGCACCCCCAGGGGCCAAGCACTGAGCCTGCCTACCCAGACAACCTGGGGTGCCAAGCCCCAAGTCTTCCTGGTCTCTGCTGCTGTGTCTCAGATGCCTGCCATGCCACCACGGGCACTCCTGGGGGTCCATGGAGCACTCTAAGACAAATTTTTCAAACGTTCGGGGTGTCCAAACTCCACGGGACTGAACCCACGAACCTGAACTAAGTTTTCCGTCCGAACATCCAAAATCTGAACTCTGTTCTTTTCACACATCCCTATGAGGAATGAGGCAGTCTTTCAAATACTTGGGCCATTCAGAGTTTTATGTAAAAACCAGCACCTTGAATTGTGCTCAGAAAGCTATTGGTAGCCAGTGCAGTATCTCTGTTTCTGACTTTCTGATTAGTCTATTGATAAGACTAAATGGATGGTCAGTAACCCAAGAACTACTCTGTATGAATAAGATGTAATGGAACTTGTTCCATGGAAGAACACAAAACGAACTATCCACTAAAAGGCAAAATTATATATTCCATAGATCGGAAACTCCTGGAAGCAAGGGGGAAGAGAGGAGTGAGTAGGCTGTGGACAGGAAAACAGTAGGTGAGGCCACATGAGACATAATCCCACTTTGGGCAGCTTTATCCCATATTAGGAAATCTTATCTTGCGGTGCAGCAGATTGAATGCTCAGAAGCTGCCAGATGTTTGCCCAGCTTCACCCCTGGGCAGGCAGCTGACTGCTATGTGAAGCGTCCACCAGAGAAGGCTGGTGGCACATCACATTCGCATGTTCCGTTGCCCAACCCTGACCAAGGTTGCCCAATGTGAGATAATGGGGTGCCTCCCAGGTAAGTGGACCCATGTAGCCCTGCCCCACAGCAGAGTCCATTAGCACCATAGAGTGGCAGATAGCGTTTGCCATTCCTGTGCATCTACATCATGGATGGGATGGGATAAGGACTGGTGGGTGGGGTGGTTCAGGCTTCCACATGTGTGGACAGCTCCTCGGACCACCCCGGGGTGTGTCAGAAGTAAGGGGTGGTCAGGCCTGCCTTGTGTCATGTGGTTTTACCCAATAGGGCCAGATATTCAGAGTGTGGACCAGGCAGGGCAGGGAAAATTCTGAGTGGGGAGAGGGGACTGAACAGAGCAAGTTGGCGGGGGAGGTGTAGAATGTGTGTAGACACAAGTGTGTATAGGTGTAGAGTAACTGATCCAGGGAAGCTGTCCTAAAGTATCATCTAGCATGAGACCCCTGCATCCTTTAATCGGGCTCTTAATGAATCTCAGAAAGTAGTCTTATAATAACTTTTTTTACCTTCAGTCAGAAAGTCCTTATTGGCTGAGGAGGACTGAGTGTCAGTATTCCTGGGAGAATCTCTTAAGGCTTTTTTTTTTTTAAAAAAAAAAGTAAAAATCAATGTCCTATTTTTGGTCTCAATTCCTCCAGCAGCATTATGACTCCATTACTGATTCACTCCCAGCCAGTTTCATCATAAAAACAGTGAATAAATGCAACACATTTTACAGTAGTCTTCAAAGTATGACAGGTAATCAGAAAGGTGGCAAAGGAAGCAGCATAGCAAAGGCAGTAATCCAATTAGATTCAATTTGATCTGCTGAGTTACAAAGCCATATTTAGTTCAGGTTAAAAACTGAAGAAGAAATCCTAGCACATTTGGAGGGTTTTATGGCGTGAAGTACATTATGTAGTGTCTCCTTGGAGAGAGAAAAACAAATTCATTGACGTGCATTACTGTTAGGCTGCATTGAATGGATTACATCTTACTCAGTACGAGAGCCTTGTGTAGTGGACTGAGCTGCTTGGACTCTGACTCAGGCCAGGCTCCCCATAGTCAAGTGGTCCTGCCCCTGTGGAGCACCATGATGTCACAAAGGCAGGGAGTCACATCATGTAAATAGGGCAGGGGATGGGGATGGCTCAACCCTGCTCTTTTCCCAACATGCCCCCCACTATCACAGAGCACTGGGATGTCATATCATGTCAGCACTTTTTCTGACATGTCCCCTGCTTTGAGAAAACATTGTGACATCACGGCACTTTGTAGGGCAAGGACTAGGTCATAAGAGGGGTGGAGCAAAGCATTTCCCCTCTCCTTTCCTGATGTAGCCCCACCCCCAGGAGCACAGTGATGGCACCCTGAATGGCAGTGACTGCTGCCCCTGTTACATAGAGCAAGGGTGAGCCTGGTTCTCAGAACAGTTGGACTCAGGCCTGATTTTTGAGCCTGTGCAGGGCTCTACTCAGAACACCAAAACACCTATGGTGAAACAAATACCAAATTATTCAGAGTTGTGAAAACAACCAAAGATGAGATCAGAAAGAAACAATGATGGGTAAAAGCTAGAGAATCAGAAACCAAACAACCAAACCACATCGAGAAGTAAGAGTTAGGACTCAGGAGTGAGGAAGCCAGAACAAATACTAAGAAGCTGAGTAGTCCAAGACAGTCAGAAAACAAGGGGTCAGAACAGGCAAAACTGGATTTGGGTTGGGTCAAAATAGGATAGTTGGGATTAAGAACTAGACAGGAACAAACACAAAGGCCCAGGTAGCCACCCCATTGCTTGGATACTTCTTGCTTCTGCATGCTTTTTATGGGGAAGAGCTCCAATGGGGAAGCAGGTTTTGCTGACCAATCAGGTCCTGGAGATTTAGTTCAATTGCAGGAGAGAAATGCTTCTGCTCTGGAGCCATGGACAGCTCCCCTGGTAACAACAAAGGACACTAGGGATGGACGAACACAGTTCGGAAGTTCAGAGTTAGGCCCGAACTTGGCCTGTTCGGATGACCGAACCAGAACCTGAATCCAAACATGAACTGACCGAACCGAACTCAATTCCAAACGTTGAAATGACTGAACAGTTTGGTCAGTTCGGATCACGTTCAGGTGAGTTCGGGTGGCAAAAAAAGGGTCAATGGAAGGTCAATTGTGACAGGGAGGGGTAGTCAGCTGAGGAGCAGACTTCCAGGCACCAGGGGTGGAGAGGCTTGCAAGAAACAAAACTATCTGCCTCCCCCCTTCCCAACACTTTCTGAGCTAGTCACTGTTCCTGAACAGCAAGCATTTCAGAAGGCTCCCTCTCCCAGCATTTCTCAGCTCCCCAATCCATTGCAATCCTCCTCCCATTTCACCCATCCACCCCATATACCCCCATATTCTCATTCATTTATTTAGCTTAGCTGAGATAGATTTAGTGGTTATTTTTTGGTTTTAC
>QEPC01001418.1:652647-664673 GCA_003113815.1 Sphenodon punctatus
ATGTCCCCGGGGCTGCCTGTACCGTCTGTTGCTGCTGCTGCTGCTGCCCCTCCACCTCTTGCATGTGCAGCATGACCACCTCCTCCCCACCTGTGCTTCTACCACCACATCTGTCTCCCTTGCTCTCTCGCCCTCCACTTGCCTCTGCCTCCCGCCTCGCTCCATCTCGCCACGTCCCCCTGCTGCTGTGTGCCCTTTAAATCTCCATCCCCGGCCTGTATTTCTTCTGGTTGCCTGGCAGCGATGCTGCGTGCTTTGTCCCTGACTGGGGATCATTTTCTTTGATTCTGGCTGGTGATTGTTGTCCAGATGTTACTTTTTATTGTTTCCGGTCAGGAATCTCTTTGACCACGCTTTTGGAGATGGTCCGGGCCAGAGGTCCGGAAGCTTGGTTTCTTTTGACCCCATGTGGGTATTGACTGTGGTGAACATCTGGTGGCTGCTGAACAGACGTTCACGGCGCTTTGGTCCCGCCGCAGGATTGACCGTGGTTCACTGTGGTTGAGTGTGATCTCATAATGTCTGAAAATACCCAAAGTCTTCTCAGATAAAACTGGCTGTCTTGAAATTCTGGCTCCAGGTTTCCCTCTCAGCCCCAGGGAATCTCTACTATCTTGCCTCCAATATCCCATGTCATGACCCTTGGGAAGCCTATGTGCTAGATCTTCGTTCTCAATTGGGTTTTTCTAAGGACTCTCTGCTTGCCTTACCTCTGGCGGGTTCCTTTGCGTTAATGAAGCAACACATTTATGACCAAGAAAGACAACTTCTGTCTCCAATGATTAATTCACAAAAGATCTCATCTGTGTATAAGTTATTTCCTCTGACCCCTCAAGGTGCTGGCTATTTGAATTTTCCCTTACATTGGACTTTCAGGAGGGTTCTCACCCTTGCTCGATTTAATCTTTTCCCTTCTGTCTCTGAAGGCAGAGTTTTGGGTTTACCATTTGATCAAAGGTTGTGTAAGGGATGCAGTCAGAATGCTATTGAAACACTTATATATATCATTTTTGATTGTCAGCTTTATTCCAGTCCCTGCACTATCTATTTAGTCTCTGTAATCCCCAATACCAGCCCCTGTTGTCATATGGAGTTATTGATTTATTTGCTTTCTGGCCAGGACCGTGGCCAAATTTCTAGTGGCCATGCTTAAAATTAGATCTGTAACTTGAAGAAACCTTAATTTTTATGTATCTTTTTGGACTTTTGATTATCTTCTTTATTATTATATTGTTATTGTCTTGTGTTGGCCTTGTAATTTCAGATGCAGTTCATGGGAGGATGGTGACTTGAGCATGGAGGAAATCGGTAAGAGAAACTATTTCTTTGTATCCATTTCCACAAGAAATTGAGATGTCGAAAGAATATGTGCTGGATGAAACTGAGAATCTAAAAAGCAACAAGTTGCCTGATCCACATGACATACATCTAGAAATCAGTAAGCCAAGCAGTCATTCAACTTCCACACTAAGCTGCCAAAACTAGTTAACATTCAACAGTGCGTTCAATTATGTGGCTTCTCTGGGTGGAAGCACCACAAATCACACCCCTCTGTCTGTGGCATGCACCAGTGGCGCTGCATATGTTCTGTACAGCCATGGTCAGTCAGAAGACAATTTTAACTGAACACTGGATTAATAGGGAAAATCACACAATGGGGAGTGCAGTATCAAGGTTGTCCAATTGGCAACCCATGAGCTAGAACTTCTGTTAACAGTCAGCATTCTGGTAAAGAAATTGGACAGCCTGTAGTATGATATAATTCACATTTGTCATCGCTGTCCTTTCCTTCCTTAATTCACTGACCATAGGAAAGTTGGTACCTAGCCATTTTCTGTTGTTTCTTAGCCAATAAGAACTGATTGGGAACTAAGAAAGCTTATATACACTGAGAAAGGGGGGAGTGATTTAAGAGTAGCAGTGGAGGTTTCTTTGACACAATATTGTGGATAGGACATTTTCCTTTTTCTTTTTTAAAGACAGAAAGCATTAGATGAGAGACTCTTTCCAAAAATATACTTTACTTTAAAATTGAAGTATCTTAACTTGAATGCAGGCTATGGGGACCCTTTGACCCACAACTGTTTTTTATTTAGTCAATTTCCAGTTTCTGGATCTGGCCCAGTGAGTTTTTATGTTCAAGTACTGAAAGAGTGAGCTCCGGAGAAGGAAGTGGAAGTAAGGGCCATGCATTCAAGGACAGAGCATTGATCCATGGCATAGATCCATGTTCTGGACCATCCCCTTCCTTCTCCCTGTACTGTATTTATGCTCAGGCAAATAGCCAATGTGTGCACTTTTAAGACCAATATAGATATTTTGTTCTAAGGGGGGGTGGAATCCTCAACTACAATCGGCCCTCTTTTGCTCTAAGGCCCCCTCTGCAGCTATTTTGCACTTTTTTTGATATTGCAAAAGGGGAGTTTTGGTTCTGGCAATAAGAGCATTTAATGCCAAGGTGGTGGCTCAATTACTATATGGGGTGGCAGTCTGGGCCCCTGCTGTAGAAGACAAGCTAGGGGTGGTACAACCCAGATTCCTCCGGGCACTAGTTAATGCTCTAAACTGTGTACAAACTGCAGCTCTTAGGATTGAACTAGGACAACATTCCTTAGGACAGCAGATACAGAAACAGATATTATCTCTATGGCTTAGAACTGTGAAGTCGGCTCCGGGAGGTCTACTGGATTTTTTCCAGCAAGACACTTATTTGAGTGTATGGCAGAAAAACTCTATTAACATTCTAATTTTTTTCTGGTTTTTCTACCTCGTATTTGCTAAATAAAACCTTTGAAGCAGCCAAGGCAGAAATTACGCTCCAGTTGGAGGATATGGATAAGCAGGAAGATCTGGCTGCAGTGGCAAAATTCCACTCCTTAAATAACTACTCCTGTTTAGCTCTTCCTAAGTGGTTTATGGCTACCTATCTTGGATCTTTTACATCTTATAGATTAAGGTACCTTTTTTTTTTTTGCCTGGGTCAATGCTTTGCCATCTAAGCTCTTGGAGGGGCGGTTGTCTGCAGTGCCCTTTTGTTTGCGACTATGTCCTTTTGACCAATCTGAAATAGAAACTATGGGACATATATTGATCCACTGCAAACTTTATGATAAGCTGAGGGTGCGATGGCTGGCCCATATTTTGGGAAAGATGCAGGGTAGGTCTACTTATGAGTTGGGAAAGTTTTTGTTAGATGACTCTTCCATTGAGATTTCTTCTTCAGTAGCTCACTTTTTACTGCAGGCTTTTGCTGTGAGAGATAATTTCCTCTGTTTCCGGGGAATTAATCTGTAACAATTTGGGCCTATTTATGTACCCTACAATTTACCCTATATATTAGGGCTCTTTGATACCTGTCTATGGATTTGATGTTATGGTAATATTTTGGAGGGACAAGACTGAGACTTTTGACACATCCATAGCCTGCTTTGATACGAGTGAGACTGTAGAGTTCAAGGTTAATTGATTGCAATCTTTGTGAAGGAAAACTCTTTGGAAGTTGAGCTTTGCTGCTAGCCGGTTCAAAAATGCGATAGTGACTGCTGTGGGACTATACATCGCCTGTAACGGAAAGCTGAATGAAGGAAAATCATGGCTGGGATCCTTCGGGAGTCAAGTCCTGCAGATAGCCTGCCGTGAAGGGAGAGGTGGATTTCTACTGGGGTCATGCTTTGTGGCAAGTAGACCTAAAAAGATTGAAGATTGTGGTTGTCCCTAATGAGGAGCAAGTTTTGAGATTCCAGAGACCAAGGGTGATTTCAGATGTTACGTTGGGGGCATTCATCCCAGCTGAACCACAGTCAAAAGTGGGCTGCATTTGCATTCACCACACTTCTGGACCCCCGGATGCGAGGAGGTCGAGAAGTGTGATGAATGGCCACTACGGCCGTGGTGAATGGAAAGTAATGTCTGGTTACTTACTGTTCACCATGGTCAATGGCATTCACCTCCGTCCGTGGTTGCGGCAGCGGCCAAATTGGCTGCTGCTGCCGCCTGTCATAACGGGGGAGGGCCGCTGGGGAACGCAGGGGGTGGGGCCATGCGGTAGCACGCTGTGCCACATGGCCCCACCTCCTCCGGGGGTGTGTTCCCCTTTAGACGTTATGGCCGGGCACTTTCACCACGGGCCTTGGGGTGGTTCGGACCACAGCTTGGGGAGAAGGGGGGAACATCTGTTGGCTCACCCCTTCACCCCCAGCCATGGCCCGGGCTCACCCCTTCACCCCCAGCCATGGTCCGAACCACCCCACGGCCCGTGGTGAAAGTGCCCGGCCGTAACGTCTGAAATCACCCTTTGTTTGTCTGTTTGCTGCCTGGGGGGTGTTTCTGTATGTGGAGTCACTAGAGGAAAGGCTGTGTGTTGGATTGGATTGTCTTAAAGAATAATTTTGCTGGGGACCAGGTGGGAGGGTGGGTTTGTGTAAATTTGGGGTATTCCCCCACGAGGATGCTTTGCCTTAGGGCCTATTTGATATTAGAATTTAAGCAGGAGTTTATGTTTACATTGTATATATTTTATATATTTTCCATTTTATGTGTTGGAGTTGCTTGTTCTTTTACTATTTTATGTTTTCAATTGATGTCTATTGCACATGTTTGTGGTAAAGACCTACGGTCACACCGAATAAATATTTGATTTAAGACCAGTATAGAGCTGACCTTACACACTGTTTCCAGATCAACCAGAGAAACAATTAGGGACCTGGAAGCTGGCCAGAGAAGCTGTATAGGATATTCTCCCCAAGGCCAGTGCTTAATAAAGTAATCCTTTTACAGTTGTATGGATCACCATTCTTACAAGCAAGGTTCTAGAACAATACAGCCCCCATTCTGGGCCATGGAACTTGTACTAATTTTCAGAGTGGCATGTAGAAGGAAAACATTCCCCACCCTACTTTAATGGGAGTTTTGCATAACCAAGTACTGCAGGTAGTTGTCTCTGACCCTTTTCACACAGTCACTCTAACACTGATAAAATGAGTGTTAAATTTTATTATTCATGCTGCAGGGCACCCATAGCTCACACCTGCAGCCCTGCAACATGTATACTAAAATGTAACAGCCATTTTATCAGTGCTAGAGTGTCTGTGTGAAAAGGGCCTCTATAAACCTTAAGTACTGCAACCACTCTGGCATTTTCTAATGGGTATGGGTGCATGGGGGGATGGGTGGGTGGCACAATGAGTGGGCGGTGAGTGGGGGGTGCATTCCCACGGACCCCTCCACCCATCTCCATGCACGGAACATCAGGCAATGGCGCCCACTGCTCCATGTGTGGGTGATGGGTAGTGATGGGTGAAGGTGGGTGGAGTGCGGGAGCATTCATGCACCACCCCCCGTGGCATTCCCACAGGTGCCCACCAATCCCCCTTGCTCCTGTTGCGGCGTTCACATGGGTGCCCCTTCGGGGGGGTGGAGGTATCTGTGTGAAAACGGCCTCTGATTTTATGAGAGTGCCATCTTAACAAAAGTCAAAAGAGTCTAACGTGGGGATAACAGTGTGTGGTTATATAATTCATACACTGAAAAGTGAATTCTTCAACTAGAACAGAGACATTGACTGCTGGAGGCTATTTCAGACCATGTCATCCTGCTCTACTAGCTTCCTTTGTACAATGACCTGGTAACTCCCTAGGTATAGCTCCGGGGAAAATGCATTTTCTGGCTCAGAGACTGAACTGTATCTAAAAAGAACCAAAACCGAATGTAACCCCTCCCACAAGGGGCAGAGCCCAGAGAGGAGAGCTTGCTGGGCTCATTTGCTAGAAGGTAGGGCTGAAGTGGCAGCATTGTTTGCTATTTCACTGTTTGCTGTCAGTGTTTCAGCATTCTTGCCACTGATCCAACAGCATTTGCTGTCAGTTTGCAACAATTTTGACACTTTTTGACATTTTCTGATAAACATCGGAACAAAGCATTGGACTTGACTGAGAATGCCGCATCAGTAAAACATCACTGAATAGGCGGTTTCCGAGAGAATTGACAAAAACTGCAACATGTTATTTTAGGCCTACCTGTGATGGCCCAGCAGGGGGAGCTGTGGGGAATTGTTGAGCAGGGAGGGAAGAAGCAGAAAGGATGGTGATCTGAAGGGAAACTCAGGAGGCCACATGGAGAAGGTAGAGTGATTCTAGCAGTCCCTAAGAGCAGACCTTTCTGCCAGGAGTCTGACAGCAGCGGCAGAAGTTCGTTGTGACCAGGAGTGAGGCTAGCCCTGTCTGAGTGTCTGTGTTGGTGAGTCCACAAAAAAGGCCCTAGGGACAGAGGGACTTACAGAGATAAGGTCTGCTGGAGTTTTTACTGAAGGGGAGCAGAAGTCATGAAGCCTAATAGACTTTCAGCATTTCACACTATACTCCTCAAAGGGCAAGAACCTTAAATTGCCTATGGGTACCTCAACACAGATGTCTGGGAGACACTCTGGGAGACAGCCTTCACTGGCTAGACTTGAGGTAATCCTTTCAGGAGGAAGGGAACCTGAGAAAGGGAAAAGGGGGTAAAAAGCTATTGTGTTTCGGTGTTAACCTTGACAGAATACCGGAATATTCCCCTTTTTTATTCATGGTGTGTTCCTGAATAGAAAGGCTCTAGGATCCCTAGATAGCAAATTCCCTGTGCGGAAGTCCCAAATTTGCCCCATATGTTGGCAACGACTTCCCCAGAGTGGAGGCACCAAAACACTGGCTACCTGGGTTACTGAGGACCCAGCCCCTGTGGGAGGTCCTCCAAGTAGAGAAGCATAAGTAATCCAAGCTCAGGGCCCCCGAGTCCCCTCATCCAGGGAGGCTGAAGTAACTTCAGGCAGAGGTCAGCTCAAACCTACTTCTGCTCTGTGACCTACAAGGGGAGGGGGTTACAAAGATGTGAAAACTTCAATGGGGCCGATCCCATGCCCCGCACACACCATGCACATCCCGTGCATGTGCACATGTGTGCAAACCAGAAAACATCTCCATAGGGATTGCATTGTGCCGCCCGGATCCTGCACAGGATTGTGACCAGTGACCACAGAGTCAACTGTTAACTTTTCAGTGCCACAATATGAATCAAACATCTGGATACAGAGTTCTTTCTCACACAATCACACACATTTGTAAAAATCCAACAGACAATGGAAAAAGCCTTTAATTTACTTGATTAGGAAAAACTGGCAGTGGACCAAGAGAGGGATTATAGCTATGGGTGCAATAAAAGCTCAGTAATTAAAACAAAGCATTAATTTATTTACCTGAGCTGCAGGAAGATCCCCTAGGGTGCATGCTAAACACACAGTGGATATTTTGCTTAACTAAGAAAAAGATTCCAGGTTTTGTTGATTTTCCTCCAATTGTTTTATTTTTAGAAGAAAGTGCAGGAAGATTACCAAACTTTTTGCTGTAGATCTCAAGTAATATTTTCCTACCTGAGAGCAAAATTCTAACTTACATGTGTGACCAATACTCCTGTTTAATGCAGGCAACAAATATACCTGTATATATACAGTTCTCAAGACCTGGACTCTGAAATGAGGGATAGTGACGCTGAAAATGAGGAACATTATTTGCATAATTATTATTATTTATACATCACCAGTGGTTTGCCTGGCACTGACAAGTCATAATTAGAGATAGGTGTGACAGGGCTTGTGAAATCAACATCGATGTAACGTACATCAATGTAACATCTTTGTGTGAATGAACAGTGTAATTATAACTTTGGAGGACAATATGTAAACTATGACTCATTTGTTTTTGAGGTTTTTTTGTTACCCCAGGCCTGCCTGACAAAGGATCCTGTGAGGTCTGAAAGCTTGTATACCTCCAGTAACTGGAGTTGGTATAATAAAAGATATCACTTTACTACTTTAGCCCTTTTCAAATGGATGCCCCCCCCATGCCCACATGAGCGGGGGGTGGGGGTGGATCCGCTTGAATGTTGCGGCATGTGTGAGAGGGGATGGGTGGGCATCTATGCAAATGCCGCGGCCTGGGGGGGCATGCACCGTGCACGCCCCCACAATCCACCCACCTCCACCCATCACCCATGCACAGAGCAACAGGCACCAATGCTGAATGCTCCATGCGTAGAGATGGGTGGAGGTGGGTGGGGGTCCATGGGAACAATGGGGGAATCCCCATCCACCATGGGGATCCCATGGGGGTCCCATGGATCCCCATGGGTGGGGGTCCATGGGAACTTCGCCCTCATCCACCCCATGTACTCACGCCCATTTGAAAAGGGCCATTGTCTCTATTGCCTATATTTGGGACCAACACGGCAAAACCTACTTTCCCTACACATTTGGAGCATCCGAATTGTCTATGAATGCTGAATCCAAGGGGTTGTTTGATATTTAGAAATAATAATGATGAAATTAGGTTTGAAGAAGGGAAAACAGACTGTGAGCCCCCCTCTGCCCTCCCCTTCAAAAAAACCCAGTTTAAGCAGGTTTTCTGGGATGGATAGAAAGACAATGGAAATACAGATTAACTGGGGAGATGCAAGACATGACTTAAGAGGAAGGTCAGGGTAGAGGGGAAAAAGGTGATTGGGGAAAGCCATCTAAAGGTTCCTAAGAGGACAAAGGAGAGAAAGGAGAGGCTCATTCTACTAGGAAAGGCCAGCACATGGACTGAAGGAGCATCTTAAGAAATCACCAAGAAGAATAGCACACTGACTTATCATCTGGCTGAGACATATGGACATTAAATATGAATGCCTACTTAAGGTAAGACTGTAGCCTATGGATATCACAGTGTAGGTAGCATTGCATTATCTTTTGAAGCCTTTTATTTGATTTGTAGTCTTGAATCCATCTTGTCTTTTACTTATTCTGATTTACAAATATACTATCCTTTTAACTTAGCCTTGTGTGTTTGTGTGGATATACTGGCATTTGGTGACACAGTTAAAGGGAAATCCCAGGTTAGATACTTGGGTGAACCTTAATTTAATTTCTGTAATTTAGGAAACTTCAGGGACATGGGTGACAAGGTAGTGACTCATTTACAGGCTTGGACAGTTCTGGAGGGATCTATGACCAGTGGAGATTATAAGGGGGGAAACTAAAAGTGTTAACATATGCACAGTCATGTCAGCTGCACATTCAGGGATGGGGGATGACTGCCGCCATAATCCCTGGTCGGGTCAGGTCAGGGGACAAAAACTAACGGGGAGCGACATGCGGCTGGTCAGCTCTGCCCCTGGGCTGTGACCAGCACCCCACCCCCCGCCATGATGGGAAGCCATTGTTAGGGAAGGGCCCAGGGCAAGAGAAAGGCCTCCCACCAAGGCTCATGCGGATCCCACTTCTTATGGGAATATGTGCTCTCAGGATCTTATAGAGCCCTATAGCTTCGTAACGAAGCAGGCAAAGATCATCACCAGGCAGGGTTTGAGCGCGCACCCCACAAGGGACTCACAGAGCAGTCACCACACACACACAGGACCCAGGGAGTGAAGATAGAAGTGCAGACCCCCCCATGTGTACTAGGGAAAGAGGGCAGTGGAAGGCGTGGGACTCGGAAGGGACTTTCATGCAAGGAGGGGTAAGCTCGAGAGAGGAAAGGGGAATCGGGAAACAGGGGCACTTGCACTACAGACATCTACACAACTCTAGCCACACCCACCCACACAAGAACACACTCACACCGCCCGCTACCCATGCATGCACCCCACTCTTACCTTCATGCACCAGTAGCTCGTAATTCTCTTTCTCCATGAAATCTCTCTCTCAAACTCTCAGGGGGGTCAGTCTAGAGCAGCAACGCTGATCACCGGCAAGGCAGCAAGCTTCCTGCTGCCTCTTTTCCATTTTCCATTCCATTTTCCATTTTTATTTATACCCCGTGCTCTCTCCCACAGGACTCGAGGCGGCTTACAACAACATAACTTATTTGGGTGTTTTCCACGCAGGGAACCCAAGTCATTACAAAAATAACATTTGCTAACATAATATACAATCTTTATGGCCACCGGCTCTCCCCGCTGTTTCAAACAGGCGTGCCAAGCATCTCGGTTGCTCTGGCAACCCCACAATGCTGTGCATGTGCTGAGGTGCTGAATGTACTGCTTCTTGCTGGACCACGGCACCCGGCTCTCCTCCTGCTTCCCGCTCTTCCCCACCGCTGGATGCAGCTGGGGGAAGCCAGTGTGTGGAGGGCCCTGCTTTGCTGCTGTCCTTGGCCCCTATGCTCCTGCTGGTCGCCCGCCTCTGGACCTGGTGGGCCCGCCAGCAGGGTCCCCAACACCGGCCCCATCACCAAACCCTGTAAGCCCTTACAGCCATGACTACCAATAATAGGCAAACAAAAACTACAAAAAACTGCTTCTAAGATAGCAACAAACTGTTTTAATCAGCCACAGGAGTGCAAAATTCAAAAACCTATTCAAGGCGCCAAGTAATTAACAAAGTTCAATACAGATCAACAGGCTGCTTGTGGAATCCAATACACAACGTGAAACTACCCAATGTTTCGCTAACTTGGTAGCTTCTTCAGGGGTATTCTAGTTGACTCACATGTTGCAAATAAAAGACTGATACTCCATCTGATAATAACGACAATGATAACGACATTGTCATTTTTGTTTCTTGTTATCATTTTGTTATTGTTTTTGGTGTTGTTTTTGGTATAATTTTGGTATCGTTTTTGATATCGATATCAATATCAGTATTGTTATCAGTATCGGTATCGTTAGTGTTATCGTATTCTTGGTTGTCATTTTTGGATTCTCGGTTGTCGTTTTTGTTATTGTTGTCATTATTCTCGGTTGTTTTCATTATTGCAATAATGAAAATGAAAATGACAGTTTTCTTTATTGTTATTGTAATAACAAAAACGACATGCACACCCCTAGTCGGTGAAATGATGGGCAAAATGGATGACCTTGGCAGCAGAGTGTTGAACAGAAGTGAGAGGATCAAGGTGAGAGTAGAGAAAGCCAGTAAGAAGCAGTAGTCAAAGCAAGAGATGGCAGCATGGACTAGAGTCTAGGCAGTGGGAACAGTACTGAAGAACTGGATTTTTGTATACAAGGAGAAGTGACAGGCTTAGCAGCAGACTGAATATGATATTATTGGAGAGGTTTAAATATTTGCATATATTGAGCTACCTACATTTATACAAATTTTAATAGCTCACTGCCTAACTTTGTGGCTGGGTTGAAAAAAAATCTGTATGTTTTTAAAAAGCATTCTAGAAAATGAAACCTCTCTCATAAGCCAAGCTTCGGTCCTTGCCCTTTTATTCAAATCTTTGTTTCAAACCTCTATCATAGCACTACCTTCAAGATCTTAGGCCTCCAGCCCCTGTCAAGTGAGCTGTACCACACACATGATTATTCCTCTGACAATAAAGTTCTTCCCACACTGAGTCCAGACACTTTCCTGCCTCACAGTCCAATGTTATGCAATGTTTTGCCGCTTAATGCTGAGCTGGACAAAAATGTGTGTTTTTGTTTAAAAAAGCAAACTTAAGAAATCACAAATTTTGCCCATTACAAATGCCATATTTGAACCCTGAACCCATCAATCATCTTTTTCCAGCTCTGTTATCAGAGCTATAGGAAGTAGGGATGTGCGAACATGGTTCAGATGTTCAGAGTTCTGACCGAAGTCAGTCTGTTCAGATGACCAAACCCGAACTGACCGAACCAAACTCGATCCGAACTCAAAAATGACCAAACAATTCGGTATTGTTCAGGTGAGTTCGGATGAGTTCAGGTGGGAAAAACATGACTGGAAGGCCTGAGGGGGGGGAAGCTGAGGAGCAGACTTCCTGGCACCAGGGGTGGAGAGGCTTGGAATAGCAGCCAGCCTGCCCAATCACCATCCCTGTTTTCCTCAGACCACTGGCTTTGCAGTCTGCAATTGGACATGGGGGACATGGGGCTAGACTGCACAGAGTCAATGGGGCTTGTGGTAAGGTGGGCGCAGCAAGTAACAAAAGTAATTGCCCTCCCCCCATCCAACACCTTCTGAGCTAGCCACTGTTCCTGACAGCAGGCGTTTTCAGAAGTCTCCCTCTACCAGCAGTTTGTGTTCCTTC
>QEPC01001418.1:666490-684561 GCA_003113815.1 Sphenodon punctatus
TTAGGCTCCACAGCATCCCTGCACCGGTGCCCTGGGTCGGGCCAGTGCCCCCATACCAACGTGCCCAGGGAGGGGCATCCCTGTGCAGATCTGAGGGGAACAGGGATGGCATCTGCTACCACACTGCTGTCCGGACAGCCGAGCGCCGGCCAGCGCCAGACCCACACCCATGTCTGTAGGCCTGGAACCCCCGTCCAAACTGCTGGGCCCTACCTGTTACCTGCATCTGGCCCTCCATTCCATGTGTGGCCTACTGGGTTGAGGGAATGGGTCCCATGGGTTTCCCGGCAACGAGCACCCTCCTCTTGCTGTCGGCCATGGGTTGCGCTGGCCCTGCACATGCCCGTCGGCCAGCCCAAGCCGGTTCACATGAGCAGGTCCAGTCCACACCTGTTCCTGCCACCTCAACTGCATGAAACATCGCTGGTCTAGCTTCTGGCCCTGCCAGTTGGCATGGGAGTGCACAGAGCCCCCAACCTGCCAGTGTCCCCCTGCACGCCGCACAAACCCCCCATGTCCCTGGACAGAGGAAACAACAGCAAGGTATAGGTACAACACCTTTATTGAAGGAGACATTTAAAATGGAAGAGTGCGGGGGTCAACGTCTGGGGCGGCCTCTACCCCTCTTGGCTGCACCACCTGGGCTCTCTGGTTGGTGTGTCCTGGCCGTAGCTGACCTCAGGGCTCTCTGGGCTGATGGTCTGGCCTCTCTGTTGGTCCCTGCACACTTGCCTCTCCACATCGGCCTCCGCTGTTGGTCCCTGCATGGAGGAGCAAGAATGGGTTAAGGAATCACCATGTGCACTCTCCTCTGTCCCTTGTTGGTGCAATGGCACTTTGGTGCCCCATAGGGGTCCAGGGAGCCCCCTACTCCCCACACGAGCATGGCATGTGCCATAGGGCACTCCCTGTAGGTGCCCCCCCCGGACAGGACACCCATGTTATCACGGCACCTGCCCAGTCACGTACTGCGGCACCGTGCAAGTACACATGCTCCTGGAAATGGCTGTTGCTCCCCATCCCATGTACCACGTGTGCTTAGTGTGGGTTTAACAATGTGTTCCCTACCAGGNCTCTCTCACCCATCTGATGGATGTTTCTGGGTGTTTGTGGGTGGGTGGCGTCCATGTAAAAGTGGCCTATATCTGTAAACTAACTCTATCTATCTATCTATCTATCTATCTATCTATCTATCTATCTATCTATCTATCTATCTATCTATCTATCTATCTATCTATCTCTACAGGGGGAGAAAGATATGGGAAGGGAAAAGGTAAGATAAAGGTATAAGGAAAGGTAAGGTTATAACATTGAGGGCTGGGGAAGATTTTTAGTGCAAACATCAGAGTTCTGCAAATGCAAATTGACATAGCAAAAGCTAACACAGAATAAGAGTCAAACAGCCTGACCCTGTAACATAAAGGGTTTCAGTGCCCTCCCCAGAGCCCCCATTATTGGGTCTGGGAGGCAGAAGGCATTGGGCAATCACAGGGTGGCATTCAACTGCCTGGGACCTGCTTGCACTGCTCATTGGCCAGCGATTACATCCATCAGGTCCTTTCCCTCCCATCACAGGCCCAGTTCAAGAGTTCAACACTGTTTCTGGCTCCGAGATGTCTGCTCCCTCCTCCTCTCTCCATACTTCCCTCAAAAAAACACCTGCCAGGCAATACAAATTCAATAACGACTTTTGTTATTGTTATTGATTTCATTATTATTTATCTTCGTTATTGTTATTGGAATAACAATAGCAAAAATGAAGATTTTCATTATTTCTACCAATATAACAAAAACGAAGTGCATACCCCTAGTTGCTTGTGCCTCAGGGCTTCTTCCCAAGAAACACCTAACCTGGGTTTATCTGAAGCTATCTAGGTTCATCTCTCATGATGTTCAGGCAGCATGAATTTACTTGTGGGAGGAATTATATTCCCTAGAAACAGACATGAAACATGTTTCTTGAAAAAGAGGTAAACCTGTCAAATATACCCTACCTAAACAGAAAATTTAGTCCAATTTTAGTCTCATCTAGTCCAATTCTCTGCTAGGATGCAGGATGGCTGTAGCTATGACATCGCCGTCATATGGCTGTTCCATGCCCAATCATCCTTCCTGTAATTGGATCCCATTTGTTCTAGTCCCTGTATCAATGAGGAACAGTTCCTTGTCATCTTCTTGGTGGCAGCCCTTTACATATTTGAAGACTTCTATCATGGCTCCCCTTAATAATCTCTTTGATAGACAAACATACCCAGTTCTTTCAACCTTTCCTTTTCAGACTTGCTTTTCAAACCTTTATCATCTTTGATGCCCTCCTTTGAACCTGGTCTAATTTGTCAGTGTCCTTTAAATAAGGCACCCAAAACTGGATACAATATTCTAGGTGGAGACTAACCACTAATCAGTGCCAAATAGAATGGAATTATAATCTCCGCTGACTTGGAGAATAGTGCTTCTGTTGGTGTAACCTAAAATTGCATCAGCCTTTTTTGCAGCTGCATCACATTATAATCACATAATACAATAGATGCTGATGACTCATGTTCCATTTGTGACCAACCATGATTCCTCTTTTCAGATGTGCTGCTGCCAAGACAGGTATCCCCAACTTATATTTGTGCATTTTGTTTCTCTTTCCTATATGCAGAACTTTACAGCTATCTTGGCTGAACTTCATTTTATTAATTTCAGCTCAGATTTCCAACCTATCAAGATTTTTTGTTTTAATTCTAGTTCTCACTTCCAAAGTGAAACTACCCCTCCCAGTTTTCTGTCATCTGAAAAACTGATGAGTATTCCCTCCACCCCTTTGTCCTTGGCATTAATAAAGATGTTGATTATCACAGGACCTAATACAGAGCCCTGCAGGACCTCAGTCAATACCTGGTTCCACAGAGGGGTTTGTGTGCTGGGGAGTGGGTGAGATGGGATTGTTTGTGGAGAGCTGTGGTTTGGGGTATTGTATCTATGGCCATTTTTAAAACAAGCATGGCTGGGGAGGGGTTCCATATGCATCGAGTGGGATGGAACGTGGGGTGAGTGGGGAGGAATTCAAACGGACCAGGGATGTGTGAGCACCGCTGTCCACACACATTAGCGGTCCCTTGCACGTAGTAGTCCAGATTTTTCTCCGATGCACTGTGAGTGGCCATGGGTGAGTGGTATGTGAGTCACGGGAGTGCACACACACACAAGCACACACACACACACACACACACACACACTGCCTGCAGACAGGTATTTGGATTCGTGTGGGATGGGTGGACCTATGTGGTTGTGTCTTGTTTTAAAATGGCCTATATCTAAGTTTATTTATTTATTTATTTATTTAACGATTTTATACCCTGCCCCTTCTGCAAAGCAGCTCGGGGCAGTTTACCCTTAAAACAAAAATATAAAACACATAAAATACAAATATAAAACCACATGGTGAAGCCATAAAATAAACAAAACAACCCCCCCATCCCATCCCATCCCCTCCCCTCCCTCCCTCCCTCATCCGTCCGCTCCACCAAATGCCTGGTGGAACAGCCAGGTTTTACAAACCCGATGAAAAGTCAGCAGGTCTGAGGGCCAGGCAAGCTTCCTCCGGAAGGGAGTTCCACAGCCAAGGTGCAGCCACCAAGAACACCCTCTCCATAGTGGCCCCCCGATTTACTTGGGGGGACTCCAAGAAGGCTCCCCCAGTGGACCGCAGGGGCCGATCGAGGACCCAGGAAGTGTGGTGGTCCCTTAGATAGATCGGGCTGAGGTGAGCTACTCTGAACCTTTTTGGATAGAGCAGCATATAAATTCAAGTTAATAATAAAGTCTGGTATGGGTTTTTAAAATTATTTTCCTGTTTTTTCTGCTCGGTTATTTTGACTGTTTGTTATGTCATTTTGACAAGATTATTATGTACATGAGCAATTTCCAAAAATGAAATATCAAAGTGACTGAACAGAAAACCTAAAAATAAAAGAAACAAAACAATGAAATACCTGGAAAGAAAAAGATAAGGGAGTACCTGTTTCGAACATGGGTACTTAAATTGCTAACTAAAGACATGAACAATACCTATGAATATTAAACTCACTACCCATTTCAGATCTACCAAGAAGAAATCATTTAGCCCAGGGAAAAAACCCTTGGTTAAGCAGAGGGTACTTATCTCAGCATCATCCCAGTACAGGGATGTAATTATAGAGGGGTAGTATACAGAAGAGGTGCATCCCCCTGAACTTTCACAGAGTAGGAATGCCCAAATCCCGTCAGAACATTTTAGTCCCAGAAAAAGCACTTTAAGCATTTAGTACTTCACCTAGGCTTCAGTGACAGAAACAGGTCATGGGGCAAAGAGAATGAAAAACCTGGTCAGTTCTTTAATGGGCCAATTGGATGATCTATTTTGCAAATCATGAGTAGATGCTATCTCACTGGGACTTCAGAAAGGAGGTGGAAACATATTCCCAGGGCAGGGCTGCCATGAGTCACCATTGGCGAGAGGGATGGGGTAAAAATGTTAATATAAATAAATTAAATAAATAAATAAAAGGTTTGCCCTTTTAACAGCAGCACATTAAGGGCAAATCCTTCACCGACCAATGGTCCAGCTCTCATTGACTTTAATGAATGAAGGACAGCTCCCTGAGGTTTAACATCATCTCCCTGAAATGTTTTGTCCAAAATATACTGTCCCAGTATAATCATAGGGTACTAATGTACATGACAGCAGAGAGCCTCTGTCACAAACTGACCCGGACCAAGAAGTTGCTTGCTTCCTGGTGAAGATCGAGTCCGGCCATGGAATAAACATTCATGTGGCCAGGGCCAGGGGCAGGGACCCACGCAAACCTGTAGCCAGCCGACCCTGTTCCTGTGCTGTGCCCAGTGCCTTTACCATGACAGGTGACCATGGCAGCTAATAACGACTACCTTGGTCGCCCATCATGGTGGCCATAATTCCAGACTGGACTGGGAACAGCGGGCTACCAGACGTGATACTCCACTGTAACCTGGTTGGGCAGACCGTTTCCTGGGTGTGTTGGAGGTTACCCCAAGCTGTGATGCCAGAGATCTCCAGGGTCACAGTCCATGCTAGCCACAAACATGCCCAGGGAAACTCCGGGCCAAACATATGGCTAGCCCGTAACAAACATGATGGTGACCCAAGGGCGAAAGCAGTTTCAAGTGACCACAGCAGGCCACCATCACACTTGTTAACACCCATATTCTTACAAAATGCTTTTTCTGTGGTAACAGCAAGGTACTGCTATCTTTCAGTGGTATTTTACTGCAGAATAACCTCACCGTTCATGTGAAACTTTGCCACCAACTGCTTGTGCCATGATGGGAAATTGCAGTTTGTGCATATATCAGGAACTGAAAGTTCAATGAAAGAAATTCTCAAACATAATTCTCTGTACCAGTTAAGGTTGGCACCTATGCAAATTTTTAAGGAACACTTCTGAAAAATTTGCATAGGCATTTCTTAAAAATTCACATAGGTGGTAACCCTAGTACCATAACAGTTCCATGCTCTCTTCCCTCCATCTTTTGGGCACAATTAACTTTAAGGGCACAAAATAGCCAAATAAACAGGGTACCTAGAAAAGGTCGCTGCTTTTTAAAACAAAGCAGCACAATGACAAAGCAGAAACTGTTGATTTCATTTAGATTTTCTGATGTACAGAAAAACAAACAGTAACCAGAAACTGAATTTCTGCTTGCTTGCCTCTACATCATGCATCACCATAACACTAGTGTAGGATGTGAATGAATGCAAATACAGGCAACCTTTCACCTGCGGATACCCTTAGCACATGTACATTTCAAAGGAGGAAACTCACCAATTCATCAAGCCCTGGAGAAGAGTCAACAAACTAATTATCCTTTTGTAAGATTGATACACGGTACAATGCAATGTATTTCAAGGTACAATACAATCTGCACAAGACACAATGCAGATTTTACCACTATTCTCTGCACTTCAGCATTCTACTATTCCTGACAATCAGTATTTTCTTGCCTCTGGAAGTGCAGAGTGGCTGCAAAGCTCATTGAAATCAGTGGATCTGGTCTTGAGCTCTGAATCAGGTCCATAATTGCTAGACATATCTCCTTCCTTGCTAAAGCATTGCTGCGTTATAGGCTAGGGGGGAAAACCCTTTAAGAGTTTTAATAGTTATTAGCCTTTATGAAAGGACTGCCCTTTTTTTCTTCTTCTTCTCCTGCTTAGAATCTGACTAGAAGTAAAACATCTCCTACAGACAAATAATTTTAACTCTCCCATGGACTTTGGGGTCAATCTGGTCCGCAAGAGGTACACAAAAATTAATAAAACTTTTAAAGCAAACCTGTACCACTTCATACTCCATGTATTCCTCAACAATAATGGGGTCAATTGTCCTGTGTTGGTTCATGTCCCCCATTTTATTTTATTTTTTAAAAATTGAGAGTTTCACTAAAATGGTATTTGGGGTATATTTGACCCCAGTTGCAATGAATGGGAAAATGAAAGCATTATACCCCTAGGGTACTGAGGTAATATTCGCCCCAAACACATACTGTAAACACTGTTTTTATTTTATTTTATTTTTTTTTAAAAATATCCTTAAACCAGAACCTGTTCTTTTTGCTATTAAGTGTTCTCAAAGTAGGATAAGGACAACAATTTAGCATTTTCTCCCCTGTTTTCATAAATGTTATTTTCTGTGGGTACAGAAAAATATCACTAAAAGGACATTGCGGTCAATTACACTACAAGGTGGAAACTCACACTTACCAATTTCAATTTTGTTTTATGTTTACAGAACAGTTAACACTTTCATAGTGTGAACTTTCTATACTGTTCCTTTCATCATCCTACTTGCAGTTTTGTGTTAAAAATGCACCAGTTAGGTATATGGGGTCATTTCCAACCCCCATTATTGTTGTTATGTTTGCAGTTTCTGTACATCTGACATTCAAAACATTTGTTTGTGTGTGTGTGTGTGTGTGTGTGTGTGTGTGTGTGTGTGTGTGTGTGTGTGAATTCAGTCACCAGTACCATCATTCTGGGATGTTACTGTAACCCAAGGACAAGCATTGGCCCTTTAAGACTCCCTTTGGAGAAGGGAGGGGCAAGAGTATGAGGGAGAAGCCTATATCTGCACCACCCAGCTTGTCTCTTGTAGAGACTACTACACTAAATACTAGGGGTGGGACCCCGGGCCCATTACCGGTTACCGGGTTTACCGGTTACCGGTTTCCCGAAAACCGGATTCCCGGTTTAAATCCGGTATACCGGTACCGGATTTATTGCATTGGTTTCAATGGGGCGCTGTGTCCCCATTGAAACCAATGCAATAAATTAAAATAAATTCCCTCCCCCTCCCAGGCTGCGCGGGTGGAAGGGGGGACACCCCCCACCCACCCTGCCCAGCCTGGCTTTTTGTTGTAAAAAAGATAGAACAGCAACAGAGTGAGACCCCGAGGCGAGCCCCCCCCCAGCACCAGCGGCCGCGGCGTCCCCGCAGCCGCAGGTAAGTATGACCCGATCCCTGGGGGGGTGGGGGTGTTTAACACCCCCACCCCCCCCAGGGATCACCCCTACAGCGCGCTTGCCGCTTACCTTGGGGAGCTCCGGCGGCGGCGGGCGGCCCGGCGGCTTCAGCGCCGGCTGTGGCTGCCGGCTTCAGGACGTTCTAGGCCTTCCGGTGAAACCCGGAAGTGCACCGGAAGGCCTACAGCGTCCTGACGCCGGCAGCCACAGCCGGCGCTGAAGCCGCCGGGCCGCCCGCCGCCGCCGGAGCTCCCCAAGGTAAGCGGCAAGCGCGCTGTAGGGGTGATCCCTGGGGGGGGTGGGGGTGTTAAACACCCCCACCCCCCCCAGGGATCGGGTCATACTTACCTGCGGCTGCGGGGACGCCGCGGCCGCTGGTGCTGGGGGGGGCTCGCCTCGGGGTCTCACTCTGTTCTATCTTTTTTACAACAAAAAGCCAGGCTGGGCAGGGTGGGTGGGGGGTGTCCCCCCTTCCACCCGCGCAGCCTGGACTCGGGGAGGTTTTTTTTTTTTTAAACAGTTTGGCTGGGGCTTTAATTTTTTTTACATTGCAGCCATTTTTAAATGGCTGCAATGTAAAAAAACCCGGTACACTGAAATTCGGTACCGGGGGCCGGATTACCGGGCCGAATCCGATAATGCCGGTACGCCCGATACCGGCATTATCGGATACCGGTAGATCCGGAATTCCCATCCCTACTAAATACACTAATCAGACTAGTTCCACCAAAGTCTTCCGTGAGTGCCTAGAGCTGAAAATGGGTAATCCAGTCAGTTAGGACAGAGGAATTATCAGTATTCCCTCTTCAAAGATCACAGATACCCAGCTCCGAATCATCCAGCTTTCTATGGGTAATTCAGATGTGACAAGATCACAGTGAACCACCCTGAATCATAGTGGATTCAGGGTGGTGGCTGTGATCCCATGCACATCTGTTTGAGCCCCACCAGATGTTCACCACAGTGAATTTCTGGTGGGGGGTGTAAGATAACCACAGTTCTGGGGGTGGTACCAGCCCCATCCCCAGAACCGTGGTTAGCTTGACCATGATCCGTTATGGGTCAAAAGTAATATCTGTTACCTTGGCCCATCATGGATCGTGCCCCTGACTGCGGTACGGAATCGGGCACAGCAGCAGCTGTTGCACCCACCTGTCTTGCTGAGGGTGGGTGGCCAGGGGAGCATGGGTGGTGGGGCGTGTGGCTGCACATTGCGCCGCACAGCGCCACCTCCTCCAAGATTCCCCAACATGATGGACGCTGGCATGTCTGAAGGACTGCCAGCTTCATCACTGACCCGGTCCAGGGCTCAGTGTGTTGGGCCTCCGGGCCCAGCATGTCTGAAATTACCCTATATTTCTCCCAGTTCAAAGTAGTAACCCTAGGATCACTAGTCCCCAGATTGCCAATAAACACTTTACCAGCCCCCCACCCGTGATCACAACAATATTCTCCTTAGAGTTGGATAAATGCTGGGTCGTATGAGCCTCTTAGGGACAATCCAGAGGGAGAATCCAAGTGAACCAATAGGAGAAGAGATGCTACATGAGGGGAAGGGGAATAGAATGGAGGATAGAGAAGAGGAGAAGAGAAGCTCTGTATGAGGAGAAGACAGAGCTGTGAGGAGAATTGAGAGAGCTGGGAAGGGAATAGAGAATAGAGAGAGATAGAGAGGGAGAAGAGAGGACTGAGAGAGAGCATCCAAGAGTGAAAGGGAAAGAAAGCTGATAAAGATACCAACAGAGTGAGAGAACCACCAGAAAGAGAGACACAAATGAAGAGAACTGAGACAGAGAGAGAGAGGAGGAGGAGGAGGAGGAGGAGGAGGAGGAAGCTGACACCATCACAGAGAGACACCAGAGGAGAAAGAGCTGAGGGAAACATCAGAGAGGAGAGAACTGGAAAAAGATCCATGAGAGAGAGAGAGAACTGTGGCTAGAGCAAAGAGAGAGACAGACAACAGACTGTAATAAGTTGGAGTGATGCACTGAGGTAATTTGTCCCCCTCCTCAGCACCACTTCCATTGTTCTCTTTCCCCCTGATTTATTGATCCCCTTTTCCCCTGTTGTTGCCCTGTTATTGTAACAAAGGGTAATTTCAGATGTTGCGAGACCACAGTCAACCACAGTGAATCCCAGTGGATTCCCTGTGGTGGCTGTGATCACGCGAACATCTGTTTGAGCCCCGCCAGATGTTCACCATGGTGAATTCCTGCTGGGATTCAAAGCTAACCACGGTTCTGAACCTCCAGCCAGCCAGAGGTCCAAAACCGTGGTTAGATTGGTCATGATACGGGATGGGCCCAAATTAATGTCTGTTACATTGGCCTATCCCGGATCGTGGCCCAGACTGCAACACAGGATCATCGGGCACAGCGGTCGGATTGGCTGCTGCGCCCGCCCATGTCCCAGAGGGAGGGTGGCCAGGGGAGCATGGGGAGGGCTGTGCAGCCACACGTCGTGCCTCACAGTCCCGCCCCCTCCATGTGCAGCCCCACCCCTCCCCGATCCCCCTCCAGAATTAGGCCGGTACGTCTAAAGGACGGCCGGCCTGATTCTTGACCGGGATCCGCAATGGATCCCGGTCCGTGGTTCAGCGTGGCAGGCCTCCAGGCCCGTCACGCTAGAAATTACCCAAAGCCTTGCCTTTTCTCCCCCTTTACTTACCAGTGTGTAACTCCCTTATTGGGATCTGTGAGGGGCATCTGGCTCTGGACTTTTTGTGTTTACCTCAGATTTTGTTGTTTATGTTGTTGGTGGTGAAGCCCTCCTCCCCTTTTAGACTGGGAAGTTCACCAACTGGAGGCACCAAACGCTAGAACCCCTCAAGAAAACCCAGGCCCCATAGCTCCACCCTCCTGGCAAGGAGGCCAAAGGGTGGGGAGAGTGGGGTTACATTTCTGTTAACATTGTGGGTACTACTGGGTACTACAAACAATAACTCTTAATAAAATTAAAAATATTTCTGTTAAATTGGAGTCATTTTCAAATCAATCACATTTATTTTTTTTCAACTGTGACTCAATTGGGTTCTATTATACCCTAATACAATGTGTAGTCCAGCTTGTTCCCATATGCATTAAATCTAATTCTCTATGGGACCAAGCTAGATTACATTTCCCAGCATGCTCCCAAAACTTTAGATTGAGCACACCTGGACAAACTCCATTCAGACACATAGCTGCAGATGTCAAAGCAGCATGTCCTGCTCCATGGCTTTTAGGTGAGTTTGCTGCCCCCTTCCCTGCCCTCAGGCCCCCTTCCCTGACTCCTGACTGGCCCCTTTCCTGCCCCCACTAGTCCTGTTTCCTGCCCTCTAATGCCCATCTGCCCCCCTTCCTGCTTCAGAGTTTCCAAGCTCTCCCGCAAATTCCATGATTTCTCTAGCAGGGGCTCAAATACTCAGGCCAACACTCGGAAATTCAGAAATGCTTGCAAATGCTTTTTGAACTATTTGGAACACCCCTACTTTATTTCAATTCAACCATAAATTCCCAAGCAGACACAGTGCACTGTCTGCACGTCAATGAACTAGAACACACAACATCTGACCAGCTCTGTATCATTCTTGTTTCTGATGCACAAACACCAACATCAACACTCTAATCTTCAGTGCTGTCCACTAGTGTAAGTCCCGTTCACTGAGCGCTAGTGGAGCACTTTCAGGCTCCACCTGGCTACAAATCAGTGTCACCCAAAGTCACACAGCAAGTTAGTAGCAGCCTGTACCCAGGAAGAAGTTATGAAACCTGGTCCCATGAGCTAAACACTAGATAACCCTGCCTCACTTTCATAGGGATGTGTATGTCATTTTTGTTATTACAATAACGATAACGAAAATTGTTAGTTTTGTTTTCGTTAATGCAATAACAAAAACAACAACCGAGAATAACGACAACGATAATGAAAACGAAAAATGAGAATACCAATAACGGTAATGATATCAATACCGATACCGATATTGATATTGATATTGATATTGATATTGATATTGATATTGATACCGATGTCGATACTGATACCGATACCAAAAACGATACCAAAAATGATAACAAAAATGATAACAGAAACGATAACAAGAAACAAAAATGACAGTGTCATTATCATTGTCATTATTAGTGCTGTGGCAGTTGGGTTTTGGAGGGGAAATGTAGAGGGGGAGGGGGGAACAAACATCTTGGAGTCTTAACAGGGTTGAACTCTTGAACTGTGCCTGTGTTGGGAGGGGAGAGCAGCTCAGCAGTACCCTGGCCAATGAGCAGCACAAGCAGGCCCCATCAGTCTCATGGGACTCTCTGATTGCTCAATGCCTGCTGCCTCCCACAACCAATCAGAGGGGCTCTGGGGGAGGGCACTGCAACCCTTTATAATGGGAGAGCCAGGATTTTTCTCTCCATTGTGTGAGAGCTCTGTTTGTCAGGTTGCATTTACAGAATGTATTATTTATTTATTTATTTATTCCCACCAATACCTTTCCTTCCTCATACGCTACATTTTACCTTCTCCCTGTCCCTGCTCTTTTTCCCCCTGTACATTATATAGAGATAGGTAGTATAGATTGGATATAGATATATATTATAGACATATAGATTAGATTAGAATAGTTATATAGATAATTGATTAGATAATAGGTAGTTTTCCTTTTCTCTTCCCCTGTGTCCCTTAGATTTAGATAAATATTAGTTATGCACAGGAATCAATAATGATACTGATACCAAAAATAAAGGGTATTTTCAGATGTTACGGGCCTCCCTCTTACCAAAGTCAATCCCCTGTGGTGGAGGAGAGGCCCATAACGTCTAAAGGATTCCCGCCAGATGTTCACCCCAGTGAACCTCCGGTGGGAATCAGATTAACCATGATTCTGGAGGTGAGGCCGGCCTCACCTATGGAATCATGCTTAGCGCAAGCACGATCCAGGATCAGTGGAAAGTAATGTCTGTTACCTTCCGCCGATCCTGGATCATGGTCCCGGCCACAATCCAGGATTGGGCGGGTGGCTGGGCGAGCTTGGTGGGGCAGGGTTGTGCAGCCGCACATCACGCCACACAGCTCCGCCCCCTCCCTGATCCATGAGTGGAATCAGACTGGCACATCTAAAGGATTGCTGGCCAGATTCCATACCGGGATTAGAAACGGATCCCGGGCCGTGGTAAAAGGGAGGCCCAGCACGTCTAAAAATACCCCAAATCTTTGTTTCAAATGGTATTGATATCAATAACAATATCAATAATGATAACAAATATTGATACTGATAAAACGATACTGATATCGATAGTGATAACAAAAACGATATAAAAACGATACCAAAATGATAATGACAATGAAAATGAAAACAACATTGTTGTTAATAACGATAACAAAAATGTCATTTTTTAATAACGAAAATGAAAACAAAAAATGAAAATGACATGGGGGCCTGGTGCTCATCCCTAGTTAGAAGGGACCTCAAAGGTATTTGTATCTGTATTTGTACTTCCTGTATTTGTATTTATTTGTATTTGTATCTTTACATGTGTTAACTGCATTTCCCCCATTGTTGCCAATGTGGAAAATGCAGTGAACGAAGGTCCTGCATATAGAAGTGAAGAGTTTAGTACCAGGGGTACAGGGTCTTATATTGGAGAAGGAACATGTGAGTACTGGCCTGGCACTAAGCAACAGATGCTTATACTTGTCTTAGGATTTCCTCTAGGGCCAATGCTACAACTAGCAGATGCTGGACAGTTAAATGACAGTGCCTAACAAGAAGTACCTGGAGGAAGCTAAGGAGGAGAAATAAGTAACTACTCTCAATATGAGGAAAGGGTGGGGGGAAGAGTGAGGAACTCAAGGAAGAGCTCTGCAGTAAACTGGGAAGCTGAACAGCAGAGGGAAAGAACTGCTAACCAGGAGCTTCTAAACCAGGCTGGAGTGAGGATTCTGATGTAGGGCTTGACTTGTTCTTGCAAAAGAGAATGAGCCAAGAATTGCCTGGATTCTCACCAAGGAAAGTGAGAATCTTGCACAGAGTCCTCCCTTGGGCTGAAACGCTGGCTGACTCACCTGGCTGTTCCCTTGGTCAGCTTTAGGGTTGCACCCAATAGGTGATCCAAGTACTTGCAAGGATTTCTGAGGTTCCACGTACTGGGACCAGGACCTCAGTTGGAACTCAGAACTTTTTCTGAGTACCCAGAAATCAGAAATCGGAACTCCAGACCATGGATATCCTCAGAACTCAGAAAGGACACACCCCCCGCTAGCCCTAAGCGGGGGGTGGTGTGAGTTTGTGACCGCCCTCCCCCGAACAGGGTGCCAGGTGAGGAGGGGGCAAAGGTTTCCTTTGCCCTCCCCGCCTGCCTATTGAGCAACAGCACTGGGGGGCCAATAGGTGGGAGAGGAGGGGCACCTGTGTGGGGGGCGTAGATGGGTATATTTACCTGTGCCGGCCAGGTGCCTCCTCCTCTCTGCAATCCCGGCGGCCGCTCGCAGAGGCTTTAGGCAGGCTCCTCAGTTGACTTGAAGGCTAACTCAGTGGTAGGTCATTGCAATGTTATATTCAACATTGTAATCCTGGTGGGAAAGGGTGGGAGAACCCCCGCATTGAACACCACTCCCCCACGTGGCACTCATCCTAAGTTTTCTTAAAGTTTGAAAGGGGGGTGGGCGGGATCCCCTCACCCCCATGCGGGAGCGCCGTCGCGCTCATCTCAATTTTAAAATTGGGGAAGGGGGGGAAGCCCCACATCCCTGGCCAGCTTAATTTTAGAGCCTTAGAGCCCCGGTAGAAGAGGGTGGGGAATCCCCACACTCCCATGCAGGAGCACTGCTGTGCTCATCTCAATTTTTAAAGTTGGGGAGAGGGGGGAATTCCCACCTCCCTGGCCAGCTTAATTTTAGAGCCCCAGTAAAGGGGGGGATCCCCTTATTCCCCTGCAGGATTGTCACTGCTCTCCCTGCTGGCGGCAGCTCCCATTCCAGTTTCAAAGCCTGGCAGGGGTGGGGGGAACCCCCCATGTGAAGCGCCGCCGCTGCCGGGCGGAGCGGTGGCACTTGTCTTCAATTTAAAGCCGCAGTGCGGGGGGGGGGAATCCCCATATCCCCCTTTAGGAGCGCCGCTGCTCTGCCTGCCAGGGGCGGTTCCCCCTTTGCAGTTTAAATTCAAAGCCCTGGTAGGAGCAGGGGGAATCCCTCATGTGGAGCGGTGCCAGCAGCGGCACCCATTTCAGTTTCAAAGCCCTGGCAGGGGCGGGGGGAATCCCCCATGTGGGGAATCCCCATATCCCTCTGCAGGAGCACCGCTACTATGCCTGCCAGTGGCGGCGTCCCTTTGCAGTTTAAGTTTAAAACCCAGTAGGAGTGGGGGGATCCCCCACGTGGAGTGACGTCGGCAGTGGTACCCATTTCAGTTTCACAGCCCCATCAGGGGGCTGTTAAATTTAAAGCCCCAGTAGGGGCGAGGGCAGGGGGAACCCTTTTAAACCTCTGGTAGGGACAGGGGAGGGGAGTCCCCCACGTGGAGTGCCGCCACCGGGCTCTCCTTGAATTTAAAGCCCTGGCGGGGGGGGGGGAATGTTAACCCCCCCAAGTGGATCAAACCCCCTGGTGGGGGGGGTTAATCCCGCACGTGGATCAAAGTCCCGGTAGTTGGTGGTATATCCCCCAGCTGAATTTAAAGTCCCCACATGGCGCTCCCCAGTGGGGGCGGTGGGGGGAGGGGGGAGTCCCCATAGCCCCCAGGCTGGAGCGCCACCACCGCGGCTGCAGTTTAGTTTTACAAGCCCAGGTAGGAAAGAGGGGACCCCCCACATGGAGTACCACTGCCGCCAGGTAATTCAATGGTAACTGCACATACATGTGGACGCTTTGGCATTATATATTTACCAGACTTGTTGTCTACATGTAGGCCTGTGTTACATGTGTGTGACCCTATGTTCCTCTGTGACACCCTATTGAATTGGGAAAGGGGGGATCTCCAACCTGGATGATAATTTTAGAGTCTTGGTAGGGGCCGGGGTGGCACTCACTTTGATTTTAAATCCCCCATTAACTGAGGCTCATCTTTGTTTTCAATACTGGTTACAGGGTCATCATGGCACCAGCCAAGTCTGTGAAAGGTGGCAAAGGTGCCCAGACTGACCAGGTCACTAGGACTCAGACTGGAGGAAGCACTCAGGCCTCTTCCCCCTCGGGGGAGGGGTAGTGTCCCCATGTTTGTGTTCCTGCCACCGCGGGGGTGGAAAGGGGCCCGGAGCAGCAGTGTGACCCTATGTTCCTCCGTGACACCCTATTGAATTGGGGAGGGGGGGGATCTCCAACCTGGATGATAATTTTAGAGTCTTGGTAGGGGCCGGGGTGCCGCTCGCTTTGATTTTAAATCCCCCATTAACGGAGGCTCGTCTTTGTTTCCAATACTAGTTACAGAGTCATCATGGCACTGGCCAAGTCTGCGAAGGGTGGCAAGGGTGCCCAGACTGGCTGGGTCACTAGGGCCCAGACTGGAGGAAGCACTCAGGCTTCTTCCCCCTCAGGGGAGGGGGAATGTCCCCAGGTATGTGTTCCTGCCACCGCGGGGGCGGAAAGGGGCCCGGAGCAGCAAGACACCGTGCAAGATGTCACGCAGATGATCACCATTGTGCTACAGACGGTGCAGGCTCAGAACACAGGGCACTCGGCAGGGGCCACTCCTCACCCAAAGTGGCAGCAGAATCGGAAGGGAACCCAGCCGGTGGAAGGCGGAGCAGGAGGTCCCAAGGCAGTCGGAGGGACCCGAGAAGCACAGCGGTCAACTGGAATGGCGGCGGGGCCCATTTACCAAGGTGAGGGGCCCATGGGGTCCACAGTCATTGGTGCTGTGCGGCCCGGGGGCCCAGGTGGATCTGTGGGGCTCGAGGGCCACATGCAGGGTTATAATGTGGGCGTGGCAGGGGCCCCGGCAGTAGCAGGTACTGGGGGGGGCGGCCCAGGGGACCTGTCACAGGTCATTAATGCAAACATTGCACCTGGGCTGCAGGTCGTTAATGCAAATGTCTCACCTGGGCCCACGAACGCCGGTGTGGGGAGCACTGGAGGCGCTGACTTGGGGGCCGAGGGCGGTGGCACGGGCACAGCAGCATTGCCCGGTACTGGGGTTGGGGAACAGGTCCCTCACTGGTACTGGGAGAAAGCAGCTGTGCTGGCATTAGATGCCAATGCGTCCGTCCCTGTGTGGGACACAACTGCAGTTTGTGTGGAGGCACAGGTTACCTATGGGCGGCCTGGTTTTACCCCGGGGCTGCACGCCTATGCCATCCCCATGTCATTGCCCGGCGACCACTTGTCTTTAACTACCAAGGAGAAAATATGGAAGGGTGAGTTTCTCAATATCTTTATGTTATTTCATGGGGAGGAGCCGGGCTATGGTGGCGTGGAAGCGGACAAAGGGGAAAAGGGCAAACGCAAGAAACCATTTGTACCCAGGACATGGGAAAACTGGTCTGCTTGCTTTTTTATTTACATGGGGGTTGTGGCTTACAAATTCCCGAATAGAGCTTGGCAGTTAATTCAGTACGCCACAATTATCCAGAAGGCCTATAGAGATTTTGGGGGGCTAGCCTGGCTGGAATATGATGAGATGTTTCGTCGTAGGGCAGCAATTAACCCACACACCCTCTGGGACATTATTGAATATAATTTGCATTCCCAAATTATGGCCCCCCACCGCCCAGTGGCTGGCATCTGCACAGGGAGCGGGGTAGTGATCCCGGGGCCTTCAAGGGCATCTTCTGGGAGGCAGGTGTGCTGGGCATACAACGCGAAGGGGTGTTTTCGTTCCCGGTGCAAATACTCTCATTTCTATTCCAGCTGTGGAGGTGGTCACCCTGCCTCGTCCTGCCGTAAGGGGTGCCCTGAATCAGGAAGGCAAGGGTTTGCTAATGGGGGCACAAAGCAAGAATGGCTCAGAAGTGGTGGGGCACACCAAACTGGATCTGGCGCCTACACCAATAAAGCTTGCGGTTCTCCGCCCTTTGCTGCAGTGTTATCCGAACAGGGTAGATGCTGACTATTTGTGGCGGGGGTTTTCAGAGGGTTTTGAGATCCCGTACAGAGGCCCGCGGGTGGATAAGATCACTCGGAACCTTAAGTCTGTGCGGGGGATGGAAGGGGTAGTGGGGAAGAAGATACTTAAGGAGATTGAGGCTGGGAGGGTAGCAGGTCCATATAACTCCCCGCCTTTCTCTCCCCTGCATTGCTCCCCACTGGGGGTAGTGCCAAAAAAGGCACCCGGCGAATTCCGTTTGATACACCATCTGTCCTACTCCAAGGACAGCTTGGTTAATGATGGGATTGATCCCGGTTTGTGCTCAGTACAATACACATCGTTCGATGCAGCTGTGCACACAGTGAGGGCATGTGGCAAGGGGGCACTAATGGGGAAGTGTGACATAAAGTCACCTTTCTGTCTCCTGCCGGTATCCCCGAGGGATTTCAACCTGTTGGGTTTTTCATTTAACGGCCAATTTTTCTATGATAAAGCCATGCCCATGGGCTGTGCCATTTCCTGCGCTGCATCTGAGCGTTTCAGCACTAT
>QEPC01001418.1:686205-712473 GCA_003113815.1 Sphenodon punctatus
GCCGCGGCCGCTGGTGCGGGGGGGGTGGGCTCTTTTTTAAAACAAAAATCCAGGCTGGGCAGGGTGGGTGGGGGGTGTCCCCCCTTCCACCCGCGCAGCCTGGACTCGGGGAGGTTTTTTTTTTTTTTACTTTTTTGGTGGGGCTTTTTACATTGCAGCCATTTTTAAATGGCTGCAATGTAAAAAAATCCGGTACCCAGAATCCGGTAACCGGACCGGATTTACCGGGTCGAATCCGATAATGCCGGTACGCCCGGTACCGGCATTATCGGATTCCGGATTTACCAGTATTCCCGTGCCTATTCCCCACTATTATGCACACAGGTTGTTTAATATGGTTGTATTGCTCATATGTGTAAGTTATGTTTTAATAAATTTGCGGCCAAGGCCTTTTAACCCCAGAGCATGTCTCTGTCTGTTCATGTGAGTGGTGCGGGCACAAGCTTGGAAATCTGAAAAAAGCCTCCATTGTCCTTATGGACAGCCCAAAGCCCCACCCCCACCCTCAAGCCTCCATTCCATTGCTCTATGACCACCTATGTAAGGCACGCCCCTCCTCTTCACCCTGTGCCCCAGCTGGTCATACCTTGGCAAAGTAGAACCCATAGCCAAAGTACAGCTCCCAAAAAAGCAGACTAGCAAAAGTGAGACAATCAAAAGACACAAACCCCAAATGTGCAACTGCAAAAAGCCAAACGCCAGTACCGACAACATAGCCCAGCAGCAGTGCACCCACTTTAAAATAATTATGCCAGCCCAGCAGGCATAATACCCACAAGAAACCAGAGACCAACCCCCCACTAAAAAGCCACACATCATAAATTACCGTGAAATAAAGTATTCCCCCCTGTGCCCCAGCTGGTCACTTATTGGCAAAGGTGAACCCACAGCCAAAGTACAGTGTCCAGAAAGGCAGGCAGGTTAGCAAAAATGAGACAATCTCAAGACAAACCCCAAAAGCCATGAGTACCCACAGCATGGCCTAGTAGCAGTGCACCTACTTTAAAATAATTATGCCAGTCCAGCAGACATAATACCCACAAGAAACCAGACAAGCACTGCCTCCCCACAAAAGCCTCCATTCTTCCATTATGCCCATGTCTTCAAGGCAAGCCCCCCTCATCACACACCCTAAATGAACCAGAAAGAAAGTATCCCCCCTGTGCCCCAGCTGGGCACATCTTAGCAAAGTTGAATGCCGAGCCAAAGTACTGAGCCTACAAAAACCATCGCAAAAGTGATCCCTCTCTGGCCTTTATGGTGCCAACAAGCAGTGCAAGCAGCACCCACTTTAAAATATATTAAGCATGGTGGCACTGGCAACCCCCAGCATTGCCCTTATGAACAGCCCAGGCCAGGGGAAGTGGAGAAAGCAGATCCCTCTGACCTCCATGGTGCCAAGCAGTGCAGCAGGCAGCAGTGTGGCATCCACTTATTTTTTACAAAAATCATATTATGGTGGCTTAGTAAACCCCAGCATTGTCCCTAAGGCTCGGCCAGGTACTCCTGCCCCCTAAACTAAAATACTTACAGATCAGCCAAATTCACCAAAGAGAATGGAAAATGGACCTATGGCCACTTTTATTTTGCCCCTGCCAGCCAATCAAAAACAGTCCTGCAGCTTGTCCATCACTCACTTGTCCCCGCCCATACCCCCCTCCTACCAAATATGGCACTAAGTTTCATTTCCTAGCTCAGAGAAGCTAGGGTCAACTGTCTGGGTCACTTCGGCCATGTGCGCAATGGCACTTCCATCACTCGTTTGAGAGTTCCAAAGAGTTCCAAAGTTTTCCGAGGACCGGCCTTGGTCCTTAGACCATCAGAAATCAGAAATTCAGAACCAGGGACCATAATCCATGGTGAATTCTGAATAAAAATGGGGACTGAATTTCAGCTCTAGTCGGCTCTCTGCTCCATTTGGCCCTGCTCCTTCTCTTGTCTGCTTGGTTTCTCTGCAAGAGCAGGGGAGAAGTGAGGAGGCAGTTTCATATCCTGGGGGGGAAATTAAAATAAAGACTAATCACTGTACATGAGCAAAATGGCCACTGGGGCCATTCTGCTCATGGGCAGCACTTTCCCAAAATGGTGCCAGCAGTGTCACCACCATTTTGGAAAAGGGCTGTGTATGCTTAGAACGGCTCCGATGGCCATTTTTCATATGCACAGTGATTATTTATTTATTATTTTGTAAGCAATCTCACAAGATTTCATACTGTGACTGAGATCTGTGAGATCTCAGTTCTGCCCAAAATCTTATGCGATATCTCGCAAGAATAAGAACTGATTCTCATTTCAGCCCTACGGTTGCAGGCTAAAGCAGAGTTGAACCCAAGTGGGTCTTTCTATCTCTTACACCCAGAGGGGCTTGGTGATTTAAGATACTGAAGAAACTTAACAACTCTGTGAAGTTAACCAGAGTGGCCAATATACTGTGGAAGGTTGGGGTGGCTATAGGGGAGGAGGCAGCCAGATATCCTTCCAAACCCAGACATGCAGACATCAATCTGTATAAATACTTATAGCAGAATTAGACCTGGCAAGTGGAGACTTGGGATTGGTGGGTAGACAGGGAGAGACTTTAAAGGGAAACCACAGGTTTATCTGGTGCGACAGATGGGTTATTCCACATGCAGGCTTCCCAGAGACCCTGCAGGCTGGGAAAGTATATCCCACTCACACTGTGTATGGGCTGTTTTGGCACAGAAGTGCCGTGAGGCTCTGCCAGCTTGATAGGCCTATAAGGAAAGGAAAATTCAGTCAAAGCTGCTGCTAAGTCTGCTAACAAATTTAAAAGGAGAGCACTGGTTTGGGGGAGGATGGAGAATACAGCTAGCTGGGTGGGAAGGTTGTTATCTGGGGAAGGGTGGAATGGGTTTTGGCTCAGGGAGATTGCTGGCTTGAGGGAGAGTGGGGCATGTGGCTGGCTTTGGAAAGGGGAAAAAGGGATGTGGGTCTGGCTTGTGTGGGGAGCTGATGGCTTGGGGAGGTGGCATGGATCTGGTTTGGGGTGTGACTGACTTGGGAGATTGGACATGGAACTAATCTCAGGGGAGGTTGCTGGCTTGGGGAGCAGGAATGAAGAGTAATTCTAGCTGGGGGAGTAGTTTCTGGATCATAGGGGGGTGGTCACTGACTTGTGGAAAGTGGGATCCCTAGGTGGGAATGCGGTATGGCAAGGATGGGGAACCTTTTCTGTCCCGGGGGCCACTTAAAATTTTTTCACAAGCTCCGAGGGCCACACAGAAGTTGGGGTGGGGGTGCTTAAGGGATGCATTAAAGAAGAGAATTGCCCAAATCATGGATCTGTGCCATGGACCTGTCCCCTATCCTTGTTTGCATGTCCTCTGTTTCCTTCCCCTGAGCTCAGTTTTTCAGTGACTGGAGGTATGAACTGAATTCAAGGGCCAGATCCAGGTAATGGAAAGGGGCCACATAAGGGTCACATCCAGATAGTGGAAAGGGGCCACATTTGGTCTCCGGGCCTGAGGTTCCCCATCCCTGTGGAATGGGGTTGGCTCAGGAGGTGTACACAGTGGTTGGCATCCCACCAGGCCCCCGAACTGTTGTGATGAGGGGTGGGCCACCGGGGAGGGCAGGGAGATGCATGCATGTGCATCCACCCAGCCCCACCCCCATACCGTGCCCAGTATCCTGCCCCCCACCCTGACAGGCAGACATGGTGGCAAATGATGGCTGCCATGGTGCTTGGAACCAGCAAGGACTCCGGACCAGGTCCAGTAAATTGGGCTTTGAAAAGTGAAAGCCCACTTCACTCCAAGTAAGGTGGTCAGATCCCAGCCATGGTGGAGGTTGCATGGCTTGTGACTCAGATACTTTCCCAATAGGGATGTGCAAACAGAACGCAGTTCGGATGTTAAGATGTTCGGTCGTTCAGTTCGAAACCTGAGTTCGGGTTCAGTTGTTCGGTTCGGCAGAGTTCCGTTCAGCCAAACTCGGCTGAACATCCGAAAATAGCACTATTGATACCGATATTAAAAAAAAATTCAGTATCGGTATCATTTGGCCCTGAACCCTGGTCTCCACCTCTGGTGCCAGGAAGTCTGCTCCTCAGCTGCCTCCCCCTTCCAGACACATTTTTCCCGCCCAAAGTCACATTTTTCCCTCCCCCAAACTCATCCGAAATCTTCCAAACTTTTCCGAACTGTTCAGTCGTTCGAACGTTCGGTTTGGATGTTCGGTTCAGTCGTCCGAACAGGCCAAGTTCAGCCTGAACTCCGAACAGCCAAACCACGTTCGCACATCCCTATTTCCCAAGTCTCAGCCACTACAGCGAAGATCTCTCCTGTGCTAACATCTGGTGCGGGACAACTAATGTGATGGTGGCCACCATGCCAAAGCATTGGAAAGCGAGGCAATACAGGCCACTATCACATCTGAAAACACTCTCAGGGGTGTCACTGGCTTGCAGGAGGAACCACCCACTTGGGGAAGGGGGAAATGAGGCTGCCAAGAGCTTACCATTTTTCCCTGGCTAGCCTGGGCTAAGCAGGGTTTGGTCTGGCTGCCTTGCTGGAGAGTGCAGTTCTGAGACAGTAGCAGCCCCTACAGGTGGGGAGGGATCACTACAGGCTCCCCAAGCAGGCAGCTAAGCTGAGAGTCATAGAGAAGTCGAGGTCCAAACTTTAATGACTTTCTGCTTACTGGGATCCTGTTTACCACTTTGCCGTTTACTGCTTTCCCATCCTTCAAATCCCGAGAGGTAATACCAATGCAATAATGCATTTCTTGAACTCCATTTTTCTTGTCCTTGTCACTCATTGGCTGGTACACAGATTCCTTGCTAATCTGCAATCCAGTTGCAGTTTGGTCAAAGGAAAGTGAACAACACAAAACTACAATTTGATTCAAGGCACTGGAGCAGAGTTTAAGGGGTAGTAGAAAGAGATTAAGGGGCTATTCACACAGTGATTGGCTCAGAAATGTGGCAACAACAAACCTAGAAGCAAAACAGTACTTTCTGCACAGATACTGTGCTGAGGGTATTGGTAAAGTGGTAAATGAATTGGGAAACGGTAAGTGGAAAGTTGGTAAATCGGGACTGTATCTTGCAGTATTTCAAGAATCAATAAATTGTATTGGTATCGAGAAATGGTCAAGAAATCAATTTCAATTCCCAATATGGCAAAGCTTTAAGGGTCTGCATGTTGTTTTCATTAAATATCGATAACGAAAACAAAAACGGTCATTTTCGTTTTCATTACTGCAGTAACGTAAATGACAAAAAATAACAAAATCTATAACTATAACGAAAGTCATTATTGATTTCATTATTGCCTGGCATGTGTTTTTTGGAGGGAAATGTGGAGAGGGGAGGAGGTAGCAGACATCTCGGAGCCAGAAACAGTGTTGAACTCTTAAACTGGGAGGGGAAGGACCTGATGGATGTATTCTCACCAATGAGCAGTGCAAGCAGGTCCTAGCAGGTGAATGGCATCCTGTGATTACTCAATGTCTGTGCCTCCCAGAACCAATCAGGAGGGTTCTGGGGAAGGGCACTGCAACCCTTTATATTGTAGGGCTGGGCTGCTTCACTCTGTGTTAGCTTTCTTGTTTGTCAGGGTGCATTTGCAGAAACTGCTGGTGCTTGCACTAGAAATCCTCCGATATATATCCCTTCTTCCCTTCCCTACCACCCAATCTTTATTCCTTCGGTGAGATAGATAGATAGATAGATAGATAGATAGATAGATAGATGTACCTCTGAGTTTTCCTTTTCCCTTCCCTTGTCTGTCTCCCCCTGTCCATACATATTAAGATTATAGGATAGGAGTGAATAGGAATATTTTGAATTATACATAGGTTAGATTTAGCTTAGATTCTGTATATATTATATAAACAAAACTACATATTGTGTATAGTATATATTATGATGTGCAGTTCTTTCTGTATCACAATGAGAAGGGGAAGGAGTTCATCTTCTGATAATAATTCTTCACTGGCACATAAAATCGATACCGATACCAATAACAATACCAAAAATAAAAACTTTGTTTGAAATCGGTACTGACACCAATAACAATAACAACAATGATAATGAAAAATGACATTTTGTTATTAACAAACATGAAAATGACACGTTTTAATAATGAAAACGATAATGAAAACAACATGGGACCCTACTGCAGACCCCAACAAAATTTATCACTAGCAGCATTTTAGCTGATTATGTCAGCCTTAATATGGGTCCTTCTGGCTTCATGTGACTCAATGGGTTTGTGTTGTCTCTGCCAAGTAAAGGCTGTACAAGAGGCACTGGGTCTTGGGGGTCTTGGAACACTTTTAGAGCATCACCACCATGCCAAATACCAAATTCTCAGCCCAACATTATTTGGGTGTGAACACAGATTAGATATAGTGACTGAAAACTTGAAAATACTGGCCAAACCTAAAGGGTTGATAGAGCTGTTTTCTTCCAAACAAAATGAGCCCTATTGTGCCTGAACATGTGTCAGATCTGGTACTTGCATTCACTGTTTTTCCCTTTGCCAACAATGGGGGAAATACAGTGAACATGGGTCCCTGTTTAGATTCAGAAACGTGGTCCAAAATCAGAAAAAAACTGATTTTTTATTGGCACATAATATATCTGTAGGTTATAGTTAACAAGCTAACCATTAAAGCTTTTACAACAGAAGAAAGTAGTCCCTTGAACTTTAATTAGCTTGTTTTTCAAAAGACTCTTTTATTATGCTTTTTCATTGTTCTGAAGAGGAGATCATAGAGGACAAATTAGGAAATAAGTAGCTATGGCTTCAGTCAAGAAAAAAAAATAGAGAGAACCAATTAGATCTCCTTATCTTCCAGTATCTTCCTGCTAGTTGGGGTCTTTTAGGCAAGGCATTCTTTTCAGCCCTTCCACACTTTTAGTGGAAAGAACACTGACTCGATAGAGAGATTTCTTTTTACTTTATAAGAAAACTGCATGATCAGACATGTACGGGGATGTGCATGTTGTTTTCGTTATATCAATAATGAAAATGAAATTTGTTATTTTCTTATCGTTATTGCAAAAATGACAAAAATAATAATGAAATTAATAATGATAACAAAAGTCATTATTGATTTTGTTATTGCCTACCAGTCTGGCAGGTGTTTTTGGAGGGAAATGTGGTGAGGGGAGGAGGGAGCAGACATCTCGGAACCAGAAACAGTGCTGAAATCTTGAACTGGGCCTGTGATGACAGGGGAAGAACCTGATGGATGTAAACGCTTACCAATGAGCAGCACAAGCAGGTTAAATGGCACCCTGTGATTGCTCAATGCCGCCTGCCTCCCAGAACTAATTCAGGGGAGCTCTGGGTGAGAGCACTGCAACCCTTTATACTGCAGGGCTGGGCTGCTTGACTCTAGTTCTGTGTTAGCTATTGCTCTGTTAGGGTGCATTTGCAGAATCTTCTGGTGCGTGCATTAAAAATCCTCCCATATATATCCCTACCACCATACCTTTCCAATCCTTATTCCTTACCCTTGTATTTTACCTTTTTTCTTCCTCTACCTGTCTCCCCCTGTACACACACACACACACACACACACGCACACACACATTCAATGTAGAATAGAGATAGATTAGAGATAGTGGATATGCCTCTGAGTTTTCCTTTTCCCTTCCCCTGTTTGTCACCCCCGTCCATATATTATATACATATAGATATTAGTTGTTTATATATAAATTACATATTTAGATATGGGGCTGTTTTGTTATATATATTAGGATTATAGGATAGGAATGTTTTATATTATACGTAGGTTAGGTGTAGCTTAGATTCTGTATATATTATATATATTATTTAAATAAAACTAGATATTGTGTGTATACCAATACCGATACCGATACCAAAAACCAAATCTTCATTTGAAATTGGTACTGATACCAATAACAACAATGATAATGAAAAACAACATTTCATTATTAACAAAAATGAAAACAACATATTTTAATAATGAAAACGATAACAAAAACCAAAAAACAACATGGGGCCCTTGTGCACACCCCTATGCGCAATTGGTGAGATGGGTCAGTGCACACATCTGCCTACTTTTCACTTTCAAAAGCAAAGAGCTGTGTGCAAAATTGCACACAACTCTCATGTATTGTAAACCACGCAGCTCACTTGTATGTACGTCCCCACAGGATCCAGCCACAAATAATCACACAACTTTGGTTCTCACTTCTCACCTAAGTGTTATTTATTTCTTCCCCCCAACCAAGAGGGGCACAGTCTCAACGGTACCAAAGAAACCCAAATAGGGGTGCAGTGGGTAGCTCATTTGCTACCTAAAGGTAATACCCGCAGTTTTGGGCACTGCCAATGGACACCTGATGGGTTTATCTGGCCCCCATTAGGTGCCTGGATGCCCCAAAAGATCTGTGGGTGTAACAGATTCACTGGCTATAGTAATGTAGATTGCCCAGCTGAGAGACAGTGAAAAGCCAGAGAACTGCCAAACTCCAGCAAGTGACAGCGAATTAGGTTGCAGAGAGCTAGCTAAGCTGCAATCCTAATTTTCCTAATTTGGACTAGGTGGATAGTTAATAGGTAGATAGCCTGTTAGGTTTTAGATACCAACACAGCTGAACCAGGTAGGCAAACCCACTCCAGCCAATCCTATGAAAAGGGAGGAGCTATAAAAGGACAGCCTGGTCAGTACTGGGGAAACTGTAGCAGGAAGGTTGCTGGTTTGGCTGCTAAGCCATACTAAGCAAAAGCAAAAGGCTTACAGGGAGCAATCCTCTACCCCTTAAAAGGGGGAAAACCCAAAAGACATTGTTCGTCAGTCTACTAAGCCAGAATACCTGTGTACCTGTGACTGAGGCAAACCTTGAAGGGACCAAGCCCCATGAACAACCAGAGAGTGATGAACAATATGCTCCACAGAAAGCATAGGAACTCCAGGTGGGCACTTGCTGATTAGAGGCTCTTAGATACATAGCCAAGACTGTGTTGTTTGCTGAACAAGAAGCTACTCAGATCCCTGGGCCTGCTAAGAGGCTTGTGTGTCCATTACAGGCCTGCTAGGAAGAAGAGACCTTTACCCCGAAGAGAACAACTTTATGTTAATGTATTTTATGTTTTGGGGACCCACACTTTTGGAGAAGCCCCACTACCCAGGGCACAAGCGGACAGTAAAGGGTGTAGGGAGGACCAAGTAAATTGCCCCAGAGAGGGGTCCGTTATTATTGTAGCCCTACAAGGGACAAAAATCAATAGCCCTACAAGGGGCAACAGAGGCATATTTTATGTGAGATGGGTGAGCTGATTCCCCATGTGGCTTCTCAAAGCATAGAGAGCCAGACCTGTCCGCAGCAGGTCTTTCTGGGACTTCCCAGGATGACCAGGAATCTCCTGCCTCCATGTGCTCCCTGGGCCGACTCATCTGTCTGGATGCACCGATTCTCCCACTGCTCCTCTGGCCCTGTGCACACCTCTATTATGGGAACTGTAGTATGCTGTCCAGCTCAACAGAGCAGCAGGCCAGGCCAGGCCAGGCCAGGAGGAACAGTGGGAGCAGTGGCTGGAGAAGCAGAGGTGCAGCCAAGCAGTCAACGTAGGGAAGATGCAGGGTCAGGAGCTTCCTGGGATGATTTGTGCCTGAATATGACCAGGTCACTACAGGCACCCCAAATTCAATGGGGTGCCTGTTTTTCTGGGTACCCTTTTTCAACTCTAACCCTAAGCCCTTTCTCATGGTTAAGGTGAGCTCTCCCAGGGATCCCAGCTTTCACGGATAGGGAGACCCTCTTTCCACAATCCTAGCCTTCACTCTGGCCTCCCAAACTTACCCACAACTAGGATTGGGTAGGCTCTCCTAGAGTGTCATGTGCTCTGATCCCTTCCCATTGAGTTCTGCATTTCCTGGTTTTCTCACCAACTCTGATTTATTTATTTATTTATTTTAAAAACTTATATGCCACCCCCTCCTGCCTCAGGAATCTCGGGGGGGGGGGAGGGGGGGAGCTCACAACATTTTGAAACATATTAAAATTTACAATAAACAACAATTAAAACAATAAATTAAAACCCATCCCTTCCCACCCTAACCCAACCCACCTCCCTCGGGAAAGGCCTGGCAGAACATCCAGGTCTTAGAGTGTCTGTGGAAAGAGGGGAGGTCAGTAATTAAGCGGACCTCCAACGGGAGGGAGTTCCACAGCCGTGGTGCAGCTACAGATCACGCCATCCTCATGGTGGACACCCGGGGAACCACAGGGGCCAATCCAGGGACCCAGAGAGTGAGGTAGTCCCGCAGATAGGTGGGGCCCAAGCCGTTTAGGGCTTTAAAGGTTAACACCAACACCTTGAATTGGGCCTGGAAAACTATTGGCAGCCAGTGCAGAGAATGGAGCACTGGTGTAATGTGCTCACGTCGGCCCATCCCAGTCATGAGACGGGCCGCCGCATTCTGCACCAGCTGCAGCTTCCAAACCAGCACCAAGGGTAGCCCCACGTAGAGTGCATTGCAGTAATCCAGTCTCGAGGTAATAAAAGCATGGATGATTATGGCGAGGTCCGAGACATATGGCCTAAGCCAATGCACCAGATGTAACTGGCAAAATGCCCCCTTTACCACATCCTCTACCTAGGCATCCAGGCGAAGCTGCGGGTCCAGAGCACCCCCAGACTCCGGACTTGCGAAACCAGGGGAAGATGGACTCCATCAATGATGGGGACCACTAGCTCCCTGGCCTTCCCCACAACCATCGCCTCCATCTTCTCAGGATTTAGTTTCAGGCGGCTTGCCCTCATCCAAACCCCCACAGTCAACAGACACTGGGTAAGCACTGAGACTGCCAGGCCTGAGTTAGAGGAAATGAGAGCTATATCTGGGTGTCATCAGCATAATGATGACACCTCACCCCAAACTCCCGGACAACCTCCCTCAAAGGCTGCATATACACATTGAACAAGAGAGGCGATAAGATGGAACCCTGTGGAACTCCACACATGAGGCCCTGGGGCGAAGATGAAAACTCCCCCAGGACCACACGCTGGGTTCTTTCAGCCAGGAAAGAGCGGAACCATTCAAGAACAGTCCCACTAATCCCTGTCTGGTCCCGCAGCCACATCATCAACAACTCATGATCAATGGTATTAAATGCAGTCGAGAGATCTAACAGGATCAACAGGGTCGAGCTACCCTGGTCCAACTCACGGGAGAGGTCATCGACCAATGCCACATGCACAGTTTCCATGCTATAACCCGGACGGAAGCCCGACTGCAAGGGATTAATACAATTGACCAAGTCCAAATGCGCTTGAAGTTGCCGAGTCACCACCCGTTCAATAATCTTCCCTTAAAAAGGAAGATTAGAGACTGGCCGATAGCTGGCCAGAGCGCCAATGTCCAAAGATGGCTTCTTGAGCAGGGGCTGCACCACTGCCTCCTTGAGATGGTTCAGCACCCTGCCTTCCCTAATTGAGGCATTGACTATCCCCGCCAGCAATGGCCCCAGTGTCTCCCAGCTAGCCTTAACTAGCCAGGACAGGCATGGATCTAACTCACAATGGGTGGCTCAGACAGTCCCAAGAGCATCCCCCGCATCCGAGGGCAACACAGTCTGAAACTCATCCCACAAAAAAGGACAGGACAGGGCTTTTACTGCCTCTGACCCGTCCTCTGCTAAAAAAGTTGCATCAAAACCATGGTGAATTTGAGCTATTTTCTCCGCAAAGATGTCCACAAACAAATCACACTGAGCATTTGATGATTCTAAGTCCAGGTGGAGGGAGGCCGGACTGACCAGCCCCCTCAACACCCGGAACAACTCAGTCAGGCGGGACTTAGTGGATGCAATGAGGGCAGCAAAGAAAACCTTATTTCCTGTCTGCACCGCAATGGCATAGGTATGTAACCAGACTCTATGCCACAATCAGTCAACTTCAGCATGCGAGTGATGCCACCATCACTTTGCCTGCCGCCCTTCACACTTCATCTGCTGCAGCTCCTCCGTATACCATGGGGAGCTGCATTGTCGGCGCTTCAGGAGCGGACGCCTTGGGGCCACATGGTTGATGGCCTCAGTCAGCATGGAATTCCACATAGACACGAGGTCATCGAGTGAGCGGCCATCGAGGTCAGAGGAAACATCCCCTAAAGCTATCTGAAACCTTTCTGGTTCCATAAGCCTTTGGGGGCGAACCAACCTAACTGGTTCCACACCAGGGCCGATATGCACCAGGATACCCGCCTGGAGGAGATAATGATCCATCCATGACAAGGGCACTGTTGACACCTCCCCCACTAATGGATCCCCTGCCTCAAGGTCTGTGCAAAATATCATATCTAGGGTATGTCCTTCAATATATGTGGGGCCCACTAATCTCTGAGAAAGGCCTATGGGAGACTGCAAGACCACCTCCGACACCAGCTAGGTTAGTACGGTGGGTGCCCGGTATATCAGCAGTATCCCCACTCTGTCTGTGGCCAAATACAACACCAAATGGAGACCCTCACCTACAACAGGTTGCACAGGAAATCTCCTTACAGACTAGGCATCCTTAAAAATAATGGCTACACCCCCCCCCCCCTGGACCTCCAGCCATGGCTCATGCTGCGCAGAGTACCTGTCTGGAACAAGGTCAGCCAATATAGGCCCCCGACTCAGTGTCTAGCTAGGTCTCTGTAACACATGTAAGATCGGCCGCCTGGTCCAGGATCACTTCCCGAACCATAGTTGATTTATTAGCCACTGACCTCACATTTACCAGCATCAAACTGAGGCCCAGGGTCCTCTGATCCCTGATCACCTCACCGCTTGTCTGGGGGCCAATGGGCGGGACAGATATACAACATCTGTCCCATTTCATGGATCGAACCTGCCTCCCAGCAGGACCATAATTCCCCCAGCCCAGCATGACCCCTANCTGGAGGCCGCTCCACCAGCCCCCCAAAGGAGATCTCCTTCCCCGCCCCCCATCCTCCTCTGCCACTGGAGGATCACCTCCCCATCCCAAGGGCTGCACCCCTCCCACACACCAAGGGGGTCAGCCCTTCCCTCCCTAACCCAATCCCCCTGAGCCCTCCCTCATAAAGAAAACAACACATCCCCTCACCCCCATCCCTCTTTAAAATACAGGACAAAAAGCCTCCCACTAATATCAATGGCCCTCCTGGTCCCGCAAAGGACCACATCTAAGAACCCTTTAATACACTCATTTAAAATCCAGACATGTGCCCTGGCCCCACCACCCTCCTCCAACAGGGGGAGGGGGCTGATAGTACGTGTGGCCACACGATGACACATTCAAATCCCCAGAGCTGGATCCTGGCTGCAGCAGGAGTGATGGCACAAGAGTACTTGTACCATGCAGGCTTCCTCTCAAGCTCTAAACTCTGTTCCCAGGTGGCCCTTTCAATCTAAGCCCCAGCTTAGCCTTTTATGTCTGATGCTCCCCAACTTACCAGCAGCTTCCGGCCATGCCCATCTGGGAGCACTCTAACTACATTAATGAGGTTATAAGTAGGGTTGAAATAAGATCTTGCAAAAGCAAATAATCTCATCAAAATCACATCAAAAATCATCTTGGGGCATACTGAAAACCTTGGAATACTTGATGATATGTTGCAAAATTTAGGTGGCCATGCACTTAACCAAAATGGCAGCAATAGCATCACTGCCATTTGGGTTAAGGGCAGTGGTTTGAACATGTGTAAAATAGCCACTGCCCTTAACCCAAATGGAGGTGATGCTGTTGCTTCCATTTTGGTTAAGGGTGGTGGCCATTTTGCACATGTGAAAAACAGCCCAGAGGACATTTGTACATGTGCAGTTAATTTGTTTTTTAACAAAAATGTAAATGTCTCACTAAGAATTTGTCACAGGCAAATTCTGGGAAATTGATCCCAGTGCCCAAACTCACAATAATTGGGTACTTGTTGAGTCCTGTTTATTAGCCCATTCTCTATTAACTATTTCCAGGGTTGGCAATGGAAAGAGTCCACCTCCCCCAATGTCTGCTGAAGGAGGGTGGCATCGCAACAGGGACTTACGGCAGCCTGGGACATACCATTATGGAAACTGTGCCAAATAGGGATGTGCAAACAGAACCAAGTTCGGAAAATCGGTTCGGTTCAAAAAACGAGTTCGGTTCGAAAGTTCGGTTCGGTCGACTGAACTATTCGAGTTTGGTCAAATTCCAAACTTCCGAACCGAGTTCGTACATTCAAACCCGGGGTTTTTGGCCTTTTGAACTGTTTCAGATTCGACCAAACAGTTCAGTCGAAATCGAGTTTGGTTCGAAAGTTTGGTTTGGTCGACCGAACTATTCGAGTTTGATCCGAACTCCGAACTTTCAAACCGCATTCGCACATCCCTAGAGCCAAAGGATGTCTTCACCCTGTTTTAATACTTTATGTATTTTTGATGTGTTTTTAAATGGTTTTATATGTATTTTATATTTTTTTTGTTGAAAGCCGCCCCGAGCTGTTCTCAGGAGGGGCGGGGTATAAATCTAGAAATAAAAAAATTATTAAAAAATAACTTTGGCAACTAGGCCAAAAGATGCTTTTACCCTCATAACTCACTAGCATCCGTAGTGAAGAATCCCTGTTGCTCTCAACTGGATTTTCACATATCACAACTTAAAGTGGGAAAATCTGCAGAAAGCACAGTGTGATACTTCACCCCTGATTTATCTGTGATGCTGATCAGTGGGGAATAAGGAAATGCTCTATCCAGATTTCAGAGTAATTCCTTATGGATGGTAAAATAATATGCTTCTGGTTTCCTACAGTTCTCCAGAGATCTAGGACCCCCTTCCCCACTTCTAATGTAAACCCCAAACTTGAAGCTTGCATTTTCTGCAACTTATCCCCCCACCATCCCTAAATTATTTATGTTCACAGAAAATAGCAAAATTACTAGAGCTGAAAGAACTAGTCAAATAATGTATTCATCACATTAAAGTCAATGCACTTAATACTAAAATATTTTAAAATTGTAAATATGTTTCTACAAAAATATTAAAATTAAAAATTAATTAAGATTTTAAAAACAACTTTGCAGCAACAAAAGTAATCAATTTCTTCTGCTGTATAAAGCTGTACTGAGGTTCTGCAGCACTTCAGTACTTAACTGGCCAAATAATCAAGAAAAGCAACATAGTTAACCAAGAAAAAAGGGTTGACAGCCCTAAAAATTACATCTGCACCAGTATTTCATACAGACCCCACTCCTCAAGCCTCTTTCCACCAGCACTGAACAAAGACAGCTATAAAGTTACCCCCACAGCTTGACAAGCAGATTTTGAAACGTGAGCAAATTACCTGTGAAATATTTTTGATTAAAAAGAACCCAACCTTCCTCTTTAAGAGTTTGCTTTATTGCCACAAAGTGCTCTCTACAGTAGAAAGCTGATTAAATGATAAATTTTTAACGAGTTCTCTAAGTCACATCAACATACTTGATCTCTCTAGTCAATTCATTTCCCTTTTTATTAGGCAACATACTAGGATGAATAATGTTTATTTTATCTGGTAGTCACATGCATCAGAAAGCTGTTTATATGTAAGAAAACCCTTTTGAGGCTAGAACTACTAAACTCAATCAACTGTTTCACATTTTTATGATGCACATTATTACTTTTCCTCTTGATACATCGTCCATTGATTTCCTAATTAACTGAAAAGAAAATCGGCGACCTAAACAAACAAATCTCATTAGAAGACACTTATTTTTGCCTAGCATTTGCAATATTATTTGGGTTTTAAGCACTGTTAATCTCAGAAACCTGTTATATAAGTGACATTTTAACATGATGCTAGAATTTAGACTGTGTGTTTGCTACTATGAAATAGTAACAGAGAGTAAGTAAATTAAAGATCAGCACTGCTTAAATGGCAACATTTTAATTCAGTGGCTGCTAATCTACATGAATAAGGCCCTTTTTAAACGGACTGCGGAGGCACCACAGTCCGTGGGGGTTGTGTGGAGGCGGAGGTGGGTGTGCTACGCATATGTGGGCCGGCACACGGACGCACACCAATTGAATGAATGAATTTATTATAATATTACAATATTGTGGGAACTAGCTTTCGCCATGTCCCACAGTAAGAAAAAAATAAAAATTTAAAAGAAAACTCCTTAACACAGGAGTACTTATGCATAATACATCACTCAGATAATACAAAAAACCAAAGCACACATACATTAAGAGGCTTAACGACATAGGGTGAGGCAGGGTATTGCCGAAAATTATATAGTCTAGATTGAAAATAAGATGCATATAATTATAATTTATAGTTTATACTTTCAGTGCTTTAGCAGTTGTCATCTAAATAAAGATATGTATATGTGTGTTCTTCGCAGTTATACAAGAGACACTTATACTATAGGGAGATTATCTTTCCCAGGGAATAATTCATCCCTCCTCCCTAACGATATTCCGAAGCATTTTACTGAGTTATTAATTTGCAAAGAACACCTCAAGATGTCGAGGCATTATCTTTCCCAGGGGGTAATTCATCCCTCCTCCCTGGTGATATTCCAAAGCTTTTTACTAGTTTGTTAATTTACAGCATTTACTTCTGCCTCATCCTAGCGTTCCACTATTTACATTTTGCCTCTGGTATGCAGCCTTGGAACTTAAAACACCCTTCGGTTCAACTATTCACATGAGGCACAATAACCATACTTGTTTTGGGCCCCTCTCTCAGTTTGTTACAAGCATACTATTTCAATATATATACTACAGTTCTCCCAGCTATCATCATCCAGGAGGGTGCGCAATCATATATGAGGGAGCTACTCTTGAGCCAAACACAAGTACTTCAGGCCACTTCTAGTTGCTTGCTTATATGTTTGTCTCTTCGCACTAAATAGCCATAGATTTTTTTTTTTTTTTTTTAGTTGCCTCAATAAACTGCCTGCCTACTACAGCCCCTTTAGTAGCATTAATAGCATTAGTTCATTGGGGAAGTGAAGTGGTACTTCTTTACCTTTCCCAATTCAATGTCAAGTCTGCTTAACCCCCGTTTGGGCCTTTCCCTCTCTAATCCCATCTTCAGAAGCTCACAGGTCTCTATTACTGCTAATACCTGGCTTTTCCCCAAGGCATACCTTACTGCAGCTTATCCCCCAGTTAGCTCCCACAAACCATCAGGCCATTTCACCCAAGATCTTGGCTCCAAACGCTGCCACTGCCCTAGAGCAGCTAGAGTCATCCCCTTTTAATAGGAGGCGCAATCTCAGGTCATCTCCTGCAAAGCTGGGCAAGGTTTCCAAATATTTGCCCAGTATTGTCCTTCTCATATTATCATACCTCGAACAGTGCAGCAATAAATGTTGCACTGAATCCACCAGTGCCTTGTCACATTTTTGGCACAGTCTAAGATTTTTTGGTATTTTTGCATATCTCCCCTCTACTAACGCTGTTGGGAATAGATTACTTCTAAAGAGCTTTAGCACATGCCTATGGTGTGATTGTGGCCAGTCTAGGTATTTTGGCCTAGGCCCATTGGCCCTAAAGCAAGAATACTCAGGAGCTATCCCCTGTGCACGTATAGTGCCACTTATCTCCACACACTGGGGTACCTTGGTTGTCCCCAGCGTCTCTGAGCATGCGGGATTGGTGGAGATGGGTGGAGCGTGAGAGCATGCACGGACCCTCACCCATCCCCACTGGCACTCACACGGATGCCCCCCATCACCCACGCAGTCACACACGTAGGTGAGGGGAGGGCATCCATGTAAAAAGGGCCAAAGATTGTTCATTTCTTCTTGTATTCACATTTGGAAAAGGACAATAGGAATCTTCAAAATAGTGTAATCAGGACATAAAGGTTTGATGTTCAGAGGGGCCAAGACAGCTCCTGTTTACTGCTGTTGTCAGTTGAAAGTCATCATTTCTGAAAGTATCAGTGAAAAGATACCTTTAAACTGGCAAACAAAGCATACAGTGCTTATATCAGCAATCCTAGCCAGGTAAAGGTAAAAAGATGTTAAGGAAGGGAGATAAACAAGGCACCTTCTAAGAAGTGAGATGTAAAGGGCCATTATGGCCATGATGGTATATGCAACCTGCCGTTTCAAACCTTTGCAAGCCATGGGGGGAATGGGAGCAGCACTGTCCAGTGTGATATATGCAATCAGTGGTAGGTGGAGGGACCTTCATCACTTCCTGGGATCCTAGCGGCAAAAGGTGTCCATATTTTGCAAACCCTGTGGCTGGGGCTAAGCCGGGGGTTGGCAGTTAAAGATTAGATTGCACTGGACCTATATATGCAAGTGTAACCTATTCACAATGGGTATTTTCGGATAGACAGGGAGCGGCCCAGCAGAGCCCCAGAACAGCTGTGTGGCTGCCTCAAGGCGGGTGTCGCACATCCCCACAGATTTGGTGGCTTTCACACAGACAGCCCAGTGCACAGGTGAAGCAGAAAACACACATTACCCTGCCCCAGGAAAACCCCGTGTCAAGAACACACAGACAGGAGGGCCAACTCCCTGGCCCAGCCTGTGCCGCTCAGTACGCCACACCCCACCAAGAAGCCTACCCCTTGCCAGGAGCTGCAACTCTGGCAACGGGACACAGCAGTAGCCAATAGTCTTACCACCTACAGCCCCAGGAGCCGGACCAGCCCCCAGCGAACTGCACACCCCCAAAATCCCATTGCATCTGCCCCCTGTAGCTCCACAGGCTGGCGGGGGCCATTCAGACAGACAGCAGTTCCGTGTTTGCCTATTGCCCCAGATTTGGGCGGCTTTTGCTCCTGGATCTTGCAGAACATCCCATGCCGGGCTGCCCCAGATCGGCTGCAGTCTGCTCCATGTTAAACATTTGGCAGGCGCTCTTCCGACAGACAGAGATAAACATGGGAGTAACATGGGCTTGTGTGGGCAAATGCGGAGGTGCTGTCTGTCTGTTTGCACCCAATGATTTTAACGTTAAATAAAGGTGCAGCCATTGTCATCCAAAATGATTTTGTCTGTCCGTTCTGCCTTCTGTCAATGCATCAAATCACAAGTTCTCTTTTTGGTTATTATTATTAAAGAGTCCATAGACAGGTGGACAAAATTGCCTATATGTTGCTATGGATGGGCTTTAGTGCTTAAAAAATGGACTACAACTTTTTTGTGTGTGTCTGGCAACATGTATACAATATTGCCCCTGACATTCTGGTATTCCCATTTATTTATTTATTTATTTATTTGATTTATACCCCACCCCTCCTGAACACAGCTCGGGGCAGCTTCCAACAATAAAATCCATAAAACAGTTTAAAACATATAAAAATACAATCTTAAAATATTAAAACATGGGCCGGATACAAAAATAAATCAAACAACAATCATTAGGGCAGGGGAGATAAAAGATCCCCTAAATCCTCCCCCCCTTCCCAAAGACCTGAGCGAACAGCCAGGTTTTACACTGTCGTCGAAAAACCAAAAGGCTTGGGGCCAGGTGAGCTTCCTCCGGTAGGGAGTTCCAGAGACGCAGCCCGGCCACCGAGAATGCCCTCTCCATTGTGGCCCCCCACTTAACAAGGGGGACCTCCAAGAAGGCACCCTCGGCAGACTGAAGGGTCCGCTCCGGGGCACGGAGGGCGAGGCGGTCCCTGAGGTATGAGGGGCCGGGACCGTGAAGGGCTTTATAAATCAATACCAACACCTATCAGATCATACAAGGAGTACTATACACCAGTACATTTCATAACTAAAAGTGTAGTTGCTATCCAGTTTTCAGACTTACAGTACTATGAGAACAAAGACTTTTAAAATAAGTTATGTTTACATCAAAAGGTGATATTTACACTGGACTGGAGACTATATTGTCGCAAATGAAAACTGAAAGGGAAACGATTAGAGGTGTGCACCATGGACCCATGTTGTTTTTCATTTTCATTTTCCATTTTTGTTATTTAAATCTTTCATTTTAATTTCCATAAATATAAACAATTTGTTTTTGTTTTTGTTTTTGATTTCCATTGGTTTAAATGGAAAACACATTTTCGGCTGTAACTTTTTTTTCATTATATTTGGATGAAACTTGGAAGGATTTGACCTCCAATGGAAGGCATTAAGTGTAACAAATTTCAGAAAGATTGGATAAAGGAATTTGATTTTATAATAAGTTGAATTGTGTTATTTTGCAAAAAATCTGCATATACATTCGTGGCTGTAAATGTTTTTTCTTCCATCTAATGTGGATGAAACTTAGCAAGTTTATACCCCTCCTCATGTTTACTAGCTATGCCAGTGTCATAAGGATTGAATAAATGGTCCTGGTGGTATAAGTAATTAACTTATAAATGTATGTCTGACTGTAACATCTTTGTAGTCCAACCAGTGTACATGGAATTTGGCAGGACTGTATCACACACATTCATGATCATCTCTGCCAAATGTCAGAAAGATGTGATAAAGGTCCCCAATTTTATAAGCCTGCACAGCATATGCAGAGAATGAGCCTATGCCAGGGATTCTCTTATGTGTCACTGTGGTATAAGATCGGTTTCTGATGCCAATTGGACAGAAGAAATGTCAAAAAAATATCCTCATTCTATGCTTTGACCACTCCAACTTCTCTCCCACACTGGGATGTCAGAAGCATCTGTTTAGGAAAAAGCCAATATTCTCTTATGTCCTCTGCCACAGTGCTGAAGGCTGTGATTGTGATGATAATTAGCCAGCCTGGATGTGTAAACCATGTCTCCTGATTTCTGGGATGCTACCCCCAAAGTCCCAGTTATGTCCCTTCTATGCCCGCCTCAAAGCCACCACTGATTGGTCCTGTAAAGCTGGAAGCAAGCAGTAATTGACCAGTGAATGTGTCTGTCAGTCTTTTGGGTTGCTTCCCATCTCCCTCCTACAGCCTCCCTCCCCCTGCCATGCCAGGTGCCTGTCCTCTGACTGGCACTGCATATGCTGCTATTTATCTGAATAATGGTCTTCAAGAGGACAACTTCAATTGCTTATAAAATTGGGCCCTTTATCAAATTGTTCTGTAGTTTGACAGAGATGACAGGGAAAATGTCGGATATATTCCTGCCAAATATCTTGTAAAGAGGATGAAATATAAAAACGTTACACCCAGAAATGTATTTTCAACTTAATGGCTTATAACATCAGGACTCTTTATCCAATCTTTCTGAAATTCGACAGGATTGTTAATCTTGTGAAGGGACATAATATTCTCAGATTCATGCAAAATGAACAAAAGATAAAGAAGTTGTAGCCAGGGATATGTATGGAGCTTTTCTTAAAACCACAACATTCAATTGCTTATAAAATTGATTATCTTTATTCAATATTTCCAAAATCTGGTAAATGTACTGCTCTTTGTTGGGGGTACAATTTACCCAAGTTTCATCAGATTTGAATAGGAAACAAAAAAGCTATAGCTGGAAATACGTTTTTAAGTTTCCCCCCATTATTTTGAAAACAAAAAAATATTTTCATTTTTGTTTTCATTATTATTTATCATTTTCATTTTTATATAAAAAAAAGAAAATCAGAATTTTCATTTTCATTATCATAATAACAATAACGAATTGCACACCCCTAGAAATGATCACCCTATCTGGTAACAAAGTTTCATAGCTGCCTGCAACAAGTCTACTGTTTTATAAAGCCCAGAAATAGGCACCATAAGCCTGTTAAAAGTTTTCTATAAGTGTCTAGAGAGTCTAGTTGCTGCATTGGGCCCAAATACTGATAAATGATAAATATTTTATTTGCACTAGTCATTGGCCATAGTAACACACCTATGACAAACACCGATAAAACAATCCAATACATGTACATAAAGCAAAAACAATTAAAAGAATATCAAGAAAGACATTGATTCAAACATTCCAGATTGCACAAATTGTAACCTACTTAACAAAACCAAGCTAAAATATAATCCCCTTTCTAAATAAACTGGAAGGGTAACTATCAAACTTAACTATACACCTGAAGGGAATAGTGAAGGGAATAGTGAAGGGAATCCTACCCCTGCATTCCATTAGCTTGACCCTGTTTTATCCTCCTAAATCTACAGGTTGCAGTACAGAATTTTACCACTTGGGCAGTAATTGCTGAATCAGTATCTCATAGGAGGATAAATAAAACCTCCTGCTGATTCCTCACCCACCCCCCACCCCATTTTTATCCCAAGCACCAATCTTTACCAATTCCGTTGGTGTTGAATGATTTGCTTCTAATGAAGCTTCTATGGCTTCCAAAGGGGGCATGCTGTCCTCCAGCTTTCGCTCTTCAAGATATCTGTCTTTCTTCCAATTGGGGCTCCTAGGAGCTAAGTCACTTTCCCCTAAATTTCCTGCCGTTACCCTATCCACATTTCCATCTCCATCAATTACAGGGATAACCCTGCTAGTTTCCCTCAAGGGTTCCAAATACAAGAGATGGAGCCAAGGTAGTTCAGATGAGATCTTTCATTGCTCCTACTGCTGTTGGTAAGAGTATGCAGGAAGTTGGTCCAGTACAAGATATCATCTTAACTACTGTGGGTAAAAACATACGTGATGGCAGTGTGCCACCATCACATGACCTGTCCAGGGCGAAAATTCACAGAGAACACCGACCATACCTGCCTGCAGCCAGGCCACCGCCCCGCAACCTGGGGAGAGGGAAGGCTGCAACAGATGTGTGGGCTGCTGGCCCCTCCCCTGCTCTGCTTCCAGCGTCCCGCTTCGCAGCATGACAGGCAACTGTGGCGGCTAATGATGGACAGCAATGACAGCCAGCCATGGTGGGCCCTAATCTGGGCCAGGTCACAGTAGGCCAAAACAGACAAGCTAGCCTGCTGTGGCCCACTCTCACCATCTTTGACCCGGTCAGTCGGGTCTTAGCCTGGGCTGTGACTTCAGGGGTTTCGCCAATGTCAGAGCCTGGACTAGATGCCGTCACAACCCGGGGCAAATCCCTAACATCTGGTGGCGCAAAAACAGAAGTGCCGGTGGCCCGCAGAGCAAAGCAGGCCACCATACTGTCTGTTTTTACTGTGTATCTCCATCTCTGTTTTAGCGACTCAGGGACTCCTTGAGGGTTGAGGACAACCAGAAAGACAGCAAGAAAGTTTAAAATATGAAAAACAAAACAAAACCCAGTTACAGGAAGTCCTACTTGCAAAAGCACCATGAGGCAGAATACATTAAAATAAGACCATGCCCTAGGTTTTATGCACTGTTCTGATTGAGATGAAAGTTTAAGAAGTGCTGATGGTAGCACACTGTGTGGTAGCCCAACTGTCAAGGAAAATTATTCCCGACATGGGTGATTTATCCTCAAATAGTCATATACCCATAGGCAAAATAATCTAAAATACATACTCTCCCCAGACATTCATATTAGTCAGTCACTCAGGACTCTAAATGACACTGTTCAGGTTCAAAGCTGGGACTAGCCCACTGCAGTTCCATTCTGAAAACAGTATCCATATTTGGTAGGGAAGAGGAGAAAAGAATTTGGGGTACAAGGGCATTAGAACAACATACATACATAAATGAATTTGAATGCCTCAATTTCCATGGGGTATCCAGTAATTTAAATTTAAATTTATATCCTACTATTCCCCCAAGGCTCAGAACAGGTTACAACATACAAACCCTCATCCTAACTCCTATCCCCACCAGCCAAATGCTTGGCCAAAAAGAAGTCTTACATTGCTTCTGGAAAATTCTCAGACATCAGCTTTAATGAACTTCCAGGGGAATAAAGTTCCACAATATTCAGGCAGCCATGAAGAACATTTCTCTGTGAACCCTCACTGTATAAACTTGATGGGCAAATGATACCTAAGAGGGCGCTTCTTGTTGACCACAGGGTTCATGATGGGGTATAGGAGAAGAGGTGGTCTTTCAGATAAGAGTGCACCAAAGCTACTATTTAGTGTGTATTGCAATTCCTGTTCACATTGGATATGACTAGGACTGAAATGAGAATCCATTTGATTTTCATGTGAATCTTGTGAGAATCGAGAGACCCTAGTGAGATCTTGGGATGATCTTTCTAATTTTTTTGAGAATCTCATGAGACTTTTGCTAAAAAACAAATTCACTACACATGAGTAAAATGGCTACCAGGACTGTTCTGCATGTGTGGCCATTTTCCAAAATGGCATGGGAAGCATCGGTGCCATTTTGGAAAAGGGCATCTGTTCTGAGCATGTGTAGACTAGCTGCCATTTTCCAAAATGGCACTGACGCTGCCCACACCATCTTGGAAAAGGGCTGCACATGTGAAGAACATCCCTGGTGGCCATTTTGCACATGTGCAGTGGTGTTTTTTTAAAAAAATTAATCCAGAACAAAATCTTGGCGAGATCTCAAGATTTTTGATTTTCTCAATTCTCATTTTGATCTCGATTCTTGATGAGACGTCTGATTATCAGCAAGAATTAAAAAAATAGCAAAATTGAGTTTCAGACCTAGATATGACAGTATATTACAGCAAAGCTACAAATCCTAGGTAAAAATTAGCTCAAACTGCAGAGACTTTTGCTTTTAACTCTGAAGATCTCCATATCAGTCTCCATCTTCAGTGTTTGACCAAGATACTGACCGTTAGACAGATGGAAGCCAATTCAGTATTGAATGAATACATTTATTATGCGTAGCCATTGGCCATAGCATTTAACAAATCAGTTGAATACAAAAGCTTACAATAAAACCTAGCTATAATACACACATATAAGTAGACCAAAACACTACCCATGAAGTCCCAAAATATTACCACTGTCTGGTATTCCATCCTATATGGGTTTAAAAGCCAGAAAATTTACCCTTGCATGGAATGCATAGACCAAAAACCGTGCTATGCTCTTAATAGCATTTTGGTCCGTGGTATTCAGGAGAAAAGCAAGTGTAGCTTGCTCAGATCTGCCTGGAATTTTAAGCAAAAGATCTTGCAGGAGGTTTTGCCTCAGACTGTCATAAAGATGACAGTCCAGGACTATATGTCCTACTGTCTCTACTGCTATTCGGTCAAAAGGACATAGCCTGTTTCCAAAGGGAATTCCAGCTAGTCGCCCCTCCATAACTTGGGAGGGCAAGGTGTGGAAGCGGGCGGCTAAGATAAGATTTTTCCCTCGTGGTGGTATATTTGTCAGTAAATAGTGGGCCATCTTCCCCATAGCTGGAACTACATCTAAATAAAATTTCATATGGGGAGATGCTGCAATTTTACCCAGGTTCAACTGTCTACCTATATCTCATGACCTTGTTGTGATTTCTTTAGTCAGAGAAGCCACAGGTTTATGGGCTAAATAATCCACTGAGATGCCCATTTGAGAAAAAGATAACTGTATTCTCTCCATCCAGGGATCCGAGAAGATGTCTGCATGGAGGCTACGCAATAAGTCTGGACTATGGGGGTTTGAAATCCTACACCATAGCCGTAAGGCCTGCTCTGTGGCTACCTGTTGCCAACCCATTTGCCCGCATTCAACCCTTAATGTTGCATAGGGTATTCCCTTGGGAGCACGCAAGAGTCTCTGGAGAAATCTTGCCTGAATTGAATTCAGCAAGTGAGCACAAAAGGGTGCCCATAGCTCAGCCCCATACATGCCTTTGGCCCTAACTTTGGCATTGTGTGTCTGTATTGCAGGTTGTACGGCTGCCCTACCGGCTCACGCAAAAAAAACCCAATATTGCCTGAGATGTACCTTTAAAGGCAAGAATGGTTCGTTTTAAGTGGTGCATCCAGTTGAGTGTCCGGTGAAACAAAAGGCCCAGATAGCGGAAACTGATCACTTGCTGAAATTTTTGGCCCATGATTTCCCAGTTGTAAATTCTCTTATTATTTGAAAAGACTATGATTTTGGATTTGTGGACATTTAGTGTCAATTCCATCTTGTTACATTGGGTGATTTCAGACGTTACGGGCGGGCGGTTCACCACAGTGGATCCCCAGTGGGGGTGAACAAAACAACCACACCCCAGGGTGAATAAAAGCCCCAAACAGACGTGACGGGACCGGGACCACGACCGGGAATCGGGCCGACAGATCACGGATCGGGGCAGCGCAACAGACATGATGCCGATCCCCAGCCGTGGTCAAAACCCCCAGAAGCCACCGGGCAGGGGCGGGACACAGACATGGCTGCCTGAGGGCAAACGAAGCCAAAAGGCACACAAGGGAACGCCCACACAAGGGAAATGGGAAGGGAGGGGGGAAGAGGGAGAAGAGGCTGACAGGTACCACACACAGCACGCACACAGACAGCGGAGCCACAGCAGAACACACAGCATGACCACATGCCCAGGCACACACACACACACACACACACACACACACACACACACACA
>QEPC01001418.1:728136-746515 GCA_003113815.1 Sphenodon punctatus
GTCTCTGGCCCGGACCTGGCCTCCCTCATCCATGCCTTCGTCACCTCGCGGCTCGACTACTGCAACGCGCTCTACGTGGGGCTTCCCTTGTTCTTGGCCCGGAGGCTGCAGCTGGTGCAGAATGCGGCGGCTCGTCTTCTTACGGGGACGGGCCGTCGGGAGCACATTACACCGGTGCTCCGAGCGCTGCACTGGCTGCCTATAGTGTGCCGGGCCAAGTTCAAGGTCCTAGTTATGATCTATAAAGCCCTATACGGCCTTGGCCCCTATTACCTTAGGGACCGCCTCGCCCTTCGCGCCACGGAACGGCTCCTGCGGTCCGCCGGGGGTGCCCTCTTGGAGGTCCCCCGCGTGAAGCGGGGGACCATGATGAAGCGGGCATTCTCGGTGGTGGGGCCGCGGCTGTGGAACTCCCTTCCGGAGGAAGCTCGCCTGGCCCCAAGCCTTTTAACATTTCGGCGGAACTGTAAGACCTGGCTGTTTGCCCAGGCCTTTGGGAGGGGGGGGGGGGGGGGGAGTTTTTAATCCCCCACCCGTTTATTTATTTATCACTGTCCTTTTTACCCTGTTTTATTGAGATATTTTATATTTATATTTTAGAATTGTTTTAATTGTTTTATGATTGTTGTTAGCCGCCCCGAGCTGCGTTGCAGGATGGGACGGGATAAAAATCTACAAAATAAATAAAATAAATAAAATAAACACACCTGACCATTAATATCTTAGTTTCTCATTGCAACAAGCATTGAAATATACAGTGGATTTATAAGAATGCACAAACGAATTACAACCATTGCAAAGTCCCCACTATAGTTAAGGCTGCTTGAGAAAGCAATTGTTGCAATCTTCAGCAGGGAGAGGATTGAAATCTCCATTATAAAGTGTCAGCCACTGCAGACAAGGTTAAGTTCCATTTGTGTAGTCTTAGGCTGTATTCTCACCTCTGGCGGCAGTGGTGGCAGTAGGAGGGGCAAGGGAAGATGCGGTAGCCCAGCTAACAGGAAAAGAGCCGGTGCAAACAGGGATTTTCTGCATCTTCTCTCGCACATGTCAGGGCGCAAAATCCTGCCCTGACATGCGCAAGAGAAGCTGCAGCAGATCCCCGTTTGCACCGGTTCTTTTCACGTCGGCCAGCTCCTCCAGGCTTCTGCATCTTCCCTCGCCCGCTCCCGCTGCCGCTACTGCCACCACAGGTGAGAATAAAGCCCTATTTCTGTGTGGACCAGGGACACCTCATTTACAGTCCTAAGTTGCAGAGAGATATCACTATTTGTCCTTTTTAAATTGGAAATCACAGTTTCCCAACCTAACATGTAAATCATTTTATTCAGATTAGTGTAAACTAAAATTGAGCATTTGCTTTTATGCATAAGCAGGAACAAAATCCTGAGATCTCAGTGTTTGGCCTCCAGTATGTTGGAACATGAAAATCCTATACACTGGACCGCACATCATTTGGACTCTCAGTTCAAAGCCTTATTGTTCAAGTGCTGTAGACGATATGTGCACACTAACCTCATTCTGGGAGTTCAGCCACATTCAGCACTCTGCATGCTTGACAAACAAATGCCACAAAAATAAGAGTTTCTTTTTGGAGAGCAGTCTCAGCAAGACAACGTCAGGTGAAGCAACATGAATATTTTCCCATAACAGCCCTCTTGAGTTCAGAGCAGCAATTGTGTTGTGCCAGAATTCATAACTGGAGTCTTGCTCCTCTGATGACATCTCCCCAAAATTGCACCTGCGCCAGTCTATGAATGTATAAATAATCAAAATCTCATCAAATGGGGTGTTGCTTTCTGCAGAAACGACTCCAAATTTCTGCAAGCTATTCTTAAGTGTACCAGAAAACAAAGATTTCTAGCCAGTTTGAACTTGCCATCCTAGACCTGGAATAATATAGGTTACCTGCCAATAAGTATCAGAAGAAATCTTTGTCATAGCAGGAGACATGATTACAGAAAGAAGCAGCTCAGATTCCTATGGTGAGGACATGTGTTAATTTCCTTCCCCTTTTAAGAAATCGCTGCAGGTATAATCATCCCCCAGATGGGACTGTTGCCAATGAAACAACTAGTAGTAAAACCATGCTTGCAACACAGGGGACTGAATGCTGCACTGGAAAATTAAGAATGTTCCTTATTTTTGAAAGTCAGGTTTCCTAGATATGTATGTAAACATTATAAAAGCAATATCCTAAATGGAGAGACTGACAATGAAACAGATGGGGACTGTTACTGTAAACATAATGTTAGCTATCATTTGTCAGTGCTCAAATTGCTACTGTCATTCGGGGGGGTGAATTATAGAGCTATGGGAATGGCTGTACAGTTAAGGTGGCATCACTGTGCTAAATCACAAATATTGTTTTCATTATAAAATCCAGAAGATTTCTACTATCATTGTGAATTTTGGTAGGGATGATCATTTTGGTGAGGGGCAAGATGTGTCCAAAGTTCAGGCTAATCAGATGGAAAACAAAAAGTTACAGGCATTTGAATATTGGACACAGAGGGTAATTTCAGATGTTACGGAAATGCCTTTCACCACAGTGAACCCCAGTGGATTCTCTGTGGTGGTGGCATTTCTGGGAACATCTGTTTGGTCCTGACCAGATGTTCACCATGGTGAACCCCCAGCTGGAATCAAGTTTGACCATGGTTCTCGACCTCCGGCCGGCTGGAGGTCGAGAACCGTGGTTAGAGTGGCTACAATCTGGGATGGGGCTGGCGATGGTGGCGCTGCACGTCTGTTCGCCAGTCCTGTCCAGGAATCAGGCCCTGACCAGGGGACGGGGTCAGGCACAGCAGCCTCACTGGTTGCTGCTCCCACCTGTCTCCCTGTCGGCGGATGGACAAGGGAGTGTGGGTGGCGGGGCTGAGCAGCCGCACATCATGCTGCGCAGCTTCACCCCCTCTTCACCCCCTCCCCGCACAGTCCCACCCCCCGATCTCCCTCAGAGATTAGGCTGGCACATTTAAAGGACAGACAGCCTAATCACAGACTGTGATCCGAGATGGATTCCGGTCCAGGGTTCAACATGGCGAGCCTCTGGGCCCATCACGTCTGAAATTACCCAGAATGACATTTTCTCTCCATCTTGGTGGGGTTTTTTTGCTGATAAAGATTTAATTTTGGGAGCAGTATTAAGACACTAGCAGTGCTCAAAAATTCAAGTGTGGCCTGAATGGATTTCGTGTTTTTAGTTTTTCGAAATTTGGCACATAGCTTTAAAGTTCTGACATTCTGAAGTGCCTATTTTGGCAAATGGGGAGAGTGAAAAAAGAGGCCGCTCTGTCTGTTTCATTAACATTTGACTGAACATGAGTGCCACAGACCTGAGTGTCATTTTTTATTGCAGGCAACTGCATGGCATTTTATTGTAGGCATTTATTGCACCCTATTGTTGTACAGATGCCAGGGAAGTTTATTGCACCCTATTCTTGTATGAATGACAAGTAAACTCCCTAGCAGGTGTACTTACAAGACGCATGGAATGCAGATTGAAAACAATAGAAACAACAGAAATACCAATTGGACGTAAAGGAGCTTTTGGAGTGCTAATACTAGCCCTTAATGGGCAGTAACCCAATAGAATGGAAAATGCTTAACTGAAACAAAGGAAGTGGAGGAGGATCGGAAATGCCAAAAAAAGGTGGTGGGGGAGGGGGGACTAAAAAAAGGTCAAGAAGGGCATGGGGAGGGGGGAGTGAGGAAGCCATGTAGAGGAAATGGAAAAACAGGCAGGGGAGCTAGGTGGAAAGACAGGTAGGAGGCCGTTCGGAGCATCTAGAATTGGAGTGGGGGTGGCTTGGTGGAATGATGGATATGAGACTAGGGGTGTTCATTTCATTTATGTTTTCTGTTTAACTCAAACAAAAAATTTTGTAGTTTCATGTAAGGTAAACAGAAAAGATAAAAATAATTTTTTTAAAAAACACCAAAATTTCATTTAAATTTTGTTTCTGTTTTCCCTGATGGTGGGGCTGATCTGAAGCCCAGCATGCACAGAACACATGGGATGTGTGCACATATGCACACACAGGTTGTATGCACCTCCAGCATAGGGAACGTGGTGTGCGTGCAAACCGTGCGAATGTACACATAGGTAATTTTCACACACACCCAACTCCCACTGGGTGTGCGGTAGGGTGTTCTGCCAGTGAGGGCGTCCATGGAAATGGCCGGTGGTGGATGGGGGGGATGGGTGTTCACACATGAGAATACCGTGGACAATGGGTGGGTGTCCATGTGTGCTCCTGCACAATATCCATCTCCACCTATCTCCAGGCATCCTCCACCCATCTCCCCTCATGGGGCCTTCCAAAAAAATGGAGGAGGTCCCGTGGGTGGAGATGGCTGTAGGTGGGTGGGTGTCCATGTAAAGGGACACACACACACCATGCCAGAACACCCATCCCCCCACCCACCCCCGTCCATGTACAAATGGCTATACGTGCGTGCAGCAGTGCCCAGGGGGCTTGGGATTGTTGTGGCCAATGCCTGCAGTGAGACTGTGTCAGACAAAACAAAGTGTATCAATTCAAGCCATGGGGGAGAGGGAAGAGACAGAATGGGGAGAACATGGTTAGCATCTCTGCTGGCCAATTGGGATTGCTAAGACATCACGCAGCACTTGATACACAGAGAAATGCTGTGATAAGACTTCATGAGGCTGTGTCAGGCAAAACAAACAGTGTATTGATTCAAGCCCCATAACCACTACCCAACGCCCCATCCAGCAGTTTGACAGACAACCATGGCAGCTGGCCATGGCAGTCTCTGACCTATGGCAGGTAAGGCAGGCCAGAGAAGATGCACTGGCCCATTGTGGCCCTCATGTTTACCTGAACAGATGGCCCATAGCCTGGACTGTGACTATGAGGACACAGCCTGGGCTAGCCACTTACCTGTCCCGGGGCAGTCCCTGACTAACATCTGGCAGTGCCAAAATAGATGTGCTGGTGGCTCCCAGGCGATAGTGGGTCACCATCAAATCTGTTTTTACCCAATGAATGTGGCAGGCAGTGGGTGGGCAGAGGAGAATCAGCCTTTTCCCTCCCTTCCAGTACTCTTCTGCTGCCCCTCTTTGGGTGTTAGATCGCACTGAATTCCCCAATTCCCTAACAAAGTTGTGCAAGTGAATGCCCATTGAAATGAATGGAAAACAAAATTTTAAACATAAATGAAATAAAAATGAAATTTTAAAAAATTCAAACAAAAGAAGTAAAACGGAAAATGTTCCCTCCTGCACATCCCTATCTAGAATTGTTTTAAAACTCTTTAGGAAATTCAATATGATTCACTTCTCAGCTGGAGAAATATTTCAGAAAGATTGGATAATCCCCACCCCAATTTTATAAGCAATTGAACTTTTGTAATTTTAACAGAAGACATGTGAATACAAGTCCTGAAAATCTGGGGACAAAAACAAAAATTACAGGACATAATTGGGATTTCAGGAAGCAAGGCAGAGGGGAGGGGAAAGTAGACCAGCAATCAAGAGACATGATTGACATTTCCAGGCTGACCAACTGGCATTCAAAACACAACCTACAGCACTGTGAGAGAGGCATTATATAAGATAATCTGTTGTTGGCTCTTAAGCAGGTGCTTCTAACTTTCTAGTGACAATCAGGAGGTGGGGTGGGCACAGTGCACAATGAGGATACATGATTGACATTACTTCTGTCCAGTTGGCATCACAAACCCATCTTGTACCACTGTGACAAACATAAGAGAATCCCTAGTATAGGCTCATTCTCTGGAGATGCTTCCCAGGCCTCCAGCTTGCCAGTACCCAATCACTGAAATCAGGGAGATTTGGGATGGGCATTGGGAAGCAAATATAAGCTTCTGCCAAGTGGCACAGCCTCCACCATGTCTAGATCTTGTGTGGCTCATACACTAGCTCAGTGTTCTTTGTGTGCAACTGTGTGTGCTGCTGTTTCCAGCTGCACTGCAAGTGCTAATAAAAGCAGAACTCTACACCTACTCTCTCGCATGTATGCCCCCACAGACTTTGGGGGAGTGAAACCTATGCCAGTGCCATTGCCTCTGGCACCTGCTCCTCCTCTGTTATGCCCACCTCCTCCTGTCTTCTTCACCATCTCTACAAATATTCAAAAAAGCAGATGTCTGCATCTAGTAAAACCTTTATAATTTAAACAGAGGCAACACCTGCAATTGATTTAAGGATATTTACGACTTCTGTTAAAATCAGGAAACTTTTATTGCTTATAAAATTGCAACCCATTGCCCAATCTTTTTGAAATCTGGCAGGTATGAACACCCTTTGCTGAGGGGCACAGGCTGTCCCAATTGCATCCACGTTGGATGGACAACAAAGATGTTACAGCTGAAAATCTGTGTGCAAACCATGAAATGATTAAATTGCTTAATTAATCAGGACTCTTTCTCCAATATTTCTGAAATTGGCATGGATTATCCCTTCAATGGGGAAGCACAATTAGCCTAATTTCATCCAAATTGGATGGAAAACAAAGATGTTACAGTTAGAAATGTGTGTGTAAACCATGAAATTATATTTCTTGTAAAATTGGCAACCTTTATCTAAACCTTATGGAATTTGGCAGGGTTGATCCACTTGGTTAGGGGTACAATTGGTCCAAATGCAAATTGGATGAAAAATGAAGACAATTCAGACAGTAAAACATTTCCTATTGTAACCAATGGAAAACAAAAATGAAATTAGGCCTTTTTAAAATGGGCCACAGGTGCAGGGGGGATTGGTATGCACGTGGCAGCATGGGAGGAGCGAGGGACAGGTGTCTGTGAGTGGGCAATGTGTGGCGGTGGGTGTGCATGCAGGTTTCACGGGAGCGTGTACGCATGCACACACACGGCAGAATTCACATAGGCGGCACCCACTCATGCCCATGTAGTGGATTTGTGTGGGCATGAGTGGGTACGTCTCGTGTAAAAATGGCCTTAATGACTAAACCAAAAATTCTCAGTGGCTCCGATACCATAGTCTGTGGATCCATGATGAATGGATTATGGGATTGGGGCCACCAACAAAAGAACAGAAACATTGAAATTGTAATAGCAACAATGAAAACAAAAAAGTAAATGACTCCCGGTTGCACACCCTGTGTGTGTGTGTGCGTGTGTGTGTGTGTGTGTGAGAGAGAGAGAGTGACCCACAGCTAGTGAAGAAGCCATGCTTTTCTGTTGGGTGTGTTTTCATCCCTCACAGGTATTTGAGGATTCCCAGACACTGCTGTCTACTGCCTGTGAATGGTTGCATATGGGCAGAACCTACAGGCACTCTCTGTTTGGCAGCTATTCAGCAGCATTTGGGGAATGAGGTCAGAACTTTTCCATGTATTGCAGTCACACTTCGCATGATGGAACTCCTCTGCTCCTTTGTGTGTTATTCATTTGTTATTGTCTAGTTTATGATACTTTACAAGGTGGAGACAATATGAGAGGTTTTTATGCCATGACATCCCCTGTGAAAGGAGAGGATATGCCATTGTCTACCTGCAAAAGAGGGTAAGTATGGCCATGAGGAAAAGGTAGGGTTTATGCCATAACTCCTGTATTGAGGGTATGTGGGCATGGGTGGTGATATTTTTATTGGGGCTGAAAAGCTATTTGTATTTTGATATTGTATTTTTATTTTTTGTAAGCTGCCCGAAGTCCTTTTTTTGGAGAAGGGTGGCATATAAATTCACAGTAATAGCTTGAATTCTCCCCTCACATTCTGTATAAAATAAGAAATAGCCCCATCCTCATTCAAACATTATAAATCAGAACACCTTTGAGATTTGAAGGAGTTTATTACTATTTTTTCTTTTTTAACTGCATTTTGGATAGATTTGTGTAAAAGTTCTGGATCTCTTAGGAAGCTGTGAGTAGGACTGCATGATAAACGGGTACAGCTTTTGCCTTTCTTTGGATAGAATATAAATTCTCTCATTGCGATCCTCAAGCTGCTGCGCTGGCACTAGCCCTGTTCTCCACAGTGTGACTGACATCAATGCAGCAGCTTGATTCTCTGCATAGCCCAGGGGTGACCAAAGTTCCCAACCCCAAGAGCCATGTACCCAAATCTTCACATGGCCAAGAACCACAAGATGCATACACACAGACCTCACCTCAGCTTCATAGTTAGTTGGCTAAACTGATCCCCTGAAATTCTGGCTGCTGAGATTCAGAGGAGAAGTTGTGATTTGGCTTCTGAGACTTGAGTATAAAGAAGTAAGATACAGGAACATTATCACATTGGAGGCCAAGGATCAGCCTTGGCCAAGAGCTTCACTTGAAGAACTGCTCAAGAGGTGCCTGTGGTCCTCAAGCCACAGTTTGGCCACCCTTGGTGTATTCCAAGTCTAAGGGTATTAACAAATGAGATGTTAGACCACATTAGTCCACACCAGGTGGATGTTCACCTGCCCAGGTGTTCTCCCCCACCAGACACAGGGCCACTACCCACCTGACTCATAGCCCCTACTCAAGGCATTGTCTTGGAGAATGTGAAACCTACTGTGCAGGAGAAAGCAGGTGAATGTGCTCCCATATGTCAGTGTCCCATCAATTTGGTTGTGGGCAGTGCCTCCACGCATACAGGTCCACCAGCACCATAAAGTTGCGAGTAGAAATCCTAGACCATCCAAGGACTGGAGTGACCACTTCTTTTCTTTCTCTCTGCTCTCACTGGTGCTGTCAGTAGGGGCTGTCCAGAAGTGCATTAAAGACATGCTGTGGGCTGCCCTTTTATTAGGCTGAAAGCACAAAACATATGAGTGGGGACTGCATGGACTGAACCTGGACTGCAACAGGCTAATACATAATTAGTTAACACCCTACATCTTCCTAGGATTTGGCTTGTTTGGTAATTTAAATAGCAAGAATACCCATACCTCAAAGCATTGTTAGTTTCCTTTGTTCAGTTTCCCCTATTACATTATCTCTTGTTTCAGCTGGACCTGAAGTGAATACTGATTTTGAAAAATTTGGGATATAATCAGATTCATTTTAGCAAAGTTAATATGAAAGTGGTATTTTCTTGCATCTTTTAGAATTTTGAATAATTATTTCCAGATCTTCATTTCATGTACTGTGTTTACTTTGTTACTTCATTGCTCAGTTCTTCATTCACTTTGGTATTTGGGCATTTTGTTATTCAGTGCTTAGCATGTCAGTGACACATTTTACAGGTTTTTAATTAATTTATTTTTAATGTGATTAGTCCATTTACGTGATTTAATGCAGCAGAAAGTCTCAAAAATGCTAAATAATGAAGAACAAAGTAACCAAAGTGAAAAAGTTCTGAAAAAGCAACTTTCATTATACTGCCCAAGGCAAGTTCGGCCATTTGTTTGTTGGAAGAATATGTCCAGTTATTGGTTTTGAATACAAAAATGCGCATTGATTTCAACTGCTAACTCGGACGTTCCCAAACAATGACACAGGATGACACATGAGGTCATGCCATCTACAGATAGGAGTCACTTTGCATGTTTTTGTTGTGTGGGGTGATGGGATTATGCTTGAATCTCAAAATGGAGCCATTCAGGAAAAAAGCATGGGAATCTCTACTCTCTCTCCTCCTGCCATGGAAAGACACTATTCTGACATCTTCATTTGTTTCAACAAGGTGGGTCTGCTACTGTGAGTTGGCAACGATGTCACTGTACTTTCAGGAAGGGTTTATGCAGAAGTAAGAAAATCAATGCATATGAGAATTTTGTTTAAACCATTTTTGTATTTTACTTATTCAGTCTGTAAGAGATAAAATCTTCTAGAACTGTGGCCAAGTTTTTCAAAAGAGCTCAACATATTGTTCAGCGAGGTCTTAGATGTCTAACTGGCAACTCGGCTCTTTTGAATATCTGGCCTTTTGATGAGTAAAGGCTTTATGGAAGTTCACACTCTCATGACCCTGGAACCATTTGAATCTTTAATAACTGAAATAATCTTATACATTTTAGCAGGGATTTTAAAGGCTTTCTTGACTCAGATGATTACTTCAAAGGACAGTCCCAAATATTTTATTTGAATAAAGAAAATAAAAAAACACCCACCTTGCACGTAATGCAAGTGTTCAATGCCCATGGAAATGCATGGAGGTTGGTGTCACCTGAGCACAAAATGTTTGAAAAAACACATCTTTGTGGTGACTGGCGGCTTATCTGTTATGCTACTGGATGCTGTTTTCCCCTACCCTTCCTAAATTAAATACTAATTCATTTGGCTGGGAGGCTTGAGGATGCTGATCTGAAACAATGTTTGGTGCTAAATACAGCACAATGTTTGCTATTTATTTAACAAGCTCAACAAGACACTATAATTTTTCCCTATACATTTCCCTTCATTATCTCTTACTACAGCAGACTGATTGTAATCTCACTTTCTAACACTTTTAAACCACAACATTTCCCCATGTAGCCTTAGATCTCAATGACCAAAGAAAATCTGCATTTATCACGTTTTAGGTAGAGCTGAAACAAACAGTAGATTTTGCATTTGCAAATATTCTTTGCACGTTCAGATATTTGTATATCTATCAGTTTATTCAGGTGCTCCATTTTGGTTACATTCCTTGTGTCATTATTTTGTTTATTTCCATTTGTTTTGGCTACTTTAAATGCACAATTGTGTTAATAGTGCAGAAAGGAAATAACTGTAGGAACCAAAGTATCTGAAATGAGTATCTGCCAAAATGCAAAGGAATATCAGTTATCACTTTATCTTTTTGGGTTTGGATGGTGTAAATTTTATGATGTTATTCATTTCCATAAATATTTCTTTCTGCCCTACATGGACATGTTCTTTAAACTGTTTAGTACATGTGTGAGCCACATTGAAAAGAACCAGCAGAAAGGGCTAGTGCTGACACTAAAAGCAGCCAGAGGATCACACCACCCCATAGCTTATTATAAGTCTAAGGCCCTTTTCACACGGGTACCCCCCCCCTTGCACGTCTATGCGGTGGGGGGGGGCGCTCATGTGAATGTAGCAGCAGGTGTGAGGGGATGGGGGGACCTCCGTAATAATGGTGTCTGCAGTGGGTGGGGGTGCGCGTTCCCACACTCCAACCACCTCCACCCATCACTCATGCACAAAGCAATGGTCTCCAATGCCTGTTGCTCCATGGGTAGAGATGGGTGGAGATGGATGTGCGCCCGTGGGAATGGGTGCACACCCACCTCCACCCACTTCGGGTGCACACCCATCCCCCCCCCCCACTGTGGCCCATAGGGATGGGCGAACAGAACGGAGTTCGGAAATTCAGTTCAGTTTGAAATTCAAGTTCGGAAATTCGGTTCAGTTCGGTTTGAAATTCAAGTTCGGTTCAGAAGTTCGGTTCGGTCGACTGAACAGACCGAGTTCGGTCCGAACTCTGAACTTCTGAACCGCATTCGCCCATCCCTAGTGGCCCATTTGAAAAGGGCCTAAGAATGTACTCTTCTCTGGGAAATAAACACTTTCAATCTATGCGTCAGTCAATAAACTCTTCTTTCTTATGGCGTTTCAGAGATAACTCTTGAGCTTATTAAGAAATACAACACCAAAGTATAATGTACTAGAATTTTATGAAGCTTAGAGGTACTCTGCCTATACAATAAATCATCATCACCATCATCATCATCATCATCTACTAATCTTGAGTTGTATTATCTATCAGCATTACTTTTCCATTGATAACAGCATTTGAAAGCTCCAAAAATAAGTTGGCTGACATTTATTATATAAAAACACTGTGGGAAGGGAGAGATATTCTGTCCTATAAGTGTGTATTTTGTAATAATTTTGATTTCTCTTACAAGTTGTAAATATTTTTGAGTGCCTTTTATAAGATAATAAATGATGTATAGATCTCTGTTATCGGAGAGGGTATAAAATACCTGTTTATACCATTAAAAAGTTTGTTACTTGTAAATGACTTATTCCAGGGGCATGACTTAACAGGAGGCGATGGCTGAGATGGTCTGAGCTGCAGCTTTGAAATATGAAGCTTCCCTGGAGCTTACAGGTTCAAATCCCAGTGCGGGTTACTCAACCCTTGCCATTCTGAGGTGCTATTTTAAGTTATGTGCAGCTCTCTATGTATGATGTTCTTTGTTTTTTTGTTTGTTTAAATGATGTAACCTCTGAAAGCCAAGTGTCACCTACTCTTTGTGGACATTTAAGAATCTGGGGACGCCTAAAGTGGCATTTCAATGCAGAAAATAAGATATTGTTTGCTAAATAATATTTTTTTTCATATATTATTGATTTTGAAATCTGATAGTAGCTACTGTTGGAAACTAGCTGGAGGTGTCAAGCCCCTGGGTGATTTCAGACGTTACGGGCGGGTGGTTCACCACAGTGGATTCCAGGTGGAGGTAAACAAAACAACCACCCCCCAGGGCCAATAAATGCCCCGAACAGATGTGACAGGACTGGGACCACGGCCGGGAATCGGGGCAACAGATCACGGACTGGGGCAGCGCAACAGACGTGACGCCAATTCCCAGCCGTGGTCAAAACACCAAGATGCCCCCGAGAAGGGGCAGGACACAGACATGGCCGCCTGAGGGCAAATGAAGCCAAAAGGCACTAAAGGGAACGCCCACACAAGGGAAACGGGAAGGGAGGGGGGAGAGGGAGAACAGCCAGGCAGGTAACACACACAGCAGGCACACACACACACACACACACACACAGGCACGGAGGACAGGAAAGACAGGGAAGGGGGGACACGGGCGAACCGACACCACGCAAGGATTGCCGGGCACCACAGGGGGGGGCGGGCTGTGGGACCGGGAAGAGGGGAGGAATGGGCACAGGGGCATGGCAGGACACCGCCACCAGGTACACCCCACCCCACAGCAGAACAGTCCACACGGGCACCCCCACAGCAAACACATGGTCCCAGAAGTGGGGGGGCTGCAGCTCGGGAGAATGTCACATCGGGAGGCCATATGTCACAGCGAGCTGGCTGGGAACGGTCCAGGAGGCACATGCAGTCAAGGCATCCCACCAAGGGGCAAATGGACGGCAGCCAAGAGAGGCAGTCCAGCACAGCAGGTCCAAGTATGGGTGGCCACATCAGTGAAGGAGGTCGGGAGGGGCAGTCCTGGGGCCCCGGACCCCCGGGGCACACAAGCAACCCAGGAGGGAGAAGAGCGGCCCAGATGTGGCCCAGTTACACAGCCAGGGCAGCAGCACATAGGGAAGCAGGCATCTTGGCAGCAAGGCAGAGACAGCAGGGTGGTGGCAGACACCGGGTCAGGCCCACGGGCAGGTCCCGAAGCCCACACAGCCCAGGACACAAGGGGGCCAGGGAGGAACCCAGGGGCTCACAGGCAGCCGTCGGGGGCAGCTCCGGGCCCAGACCCAGGGTGCCCAGCCCGATGAACCAGGTGGGGCCAATGGATCATGCCCCGGCGGTACCCCAGCATGGACATGTGGTGGGAGATCAGGTAGTAAGCCTCGAAGGGGTCATGCACAGAGAACCCCAACTGGACATCAGGACGGGACCATACCCATGCCAGTGCTGACATCTCTGCCGCGGAAGGCTTTGTGACACAGCAGGCAGCAGCAGGGGGCAATGAAGATTCCCCAGCCCCAGAAGCCGGTGATACACCACCACACATGTGCGCTGGTACCCACGCGCCCCATGAATGCTGCCAAAGTAGGACATGGCCAAGGCAGGGCCCCCCTCTGCAAGGCACTGCGAGTGGGCTGCCAGGCTGCACACCCACAGCGCACTCACGATCTCAGACCCAGACCAGGGCACATGCAAACATCTATTCACTGGGACGCGCCCATCAGGGAAGCGGACCAGCCCCAGGGTCTTGGCATGTAGCCGGAAATCTTGTGCGCTTGCTTCATAGCCGAGGTAGCAGAGTCCAGAGCTCAAGCTTGCGAAGGCGGACGAGCAGCTGTCCGGCCTGCCCAGGAGCAGCTGCACGGCAGGGCTACATCACAGGTCACAGAGGGACATTGTCTCGGTGTAGGTCCAGATACGGGGGGACCCATGGGGAACGGGAAGCGGGAGCCCTGTGGATGGACAAGCAGCCATGGTCTAACCGCCCGGGGAGAAGAGCACAGAGCTCTGGGTGCCTCACACCTTCTGGGGCTGAGGGGCCTCCCGGGGGTCCCAAGGACAGGGAAAGCAGCCACGGGCCGCAACATTGTAGTACAACAGGGAGAGGCGTGGGGTGCAGACCCAGCACAGCTGCACAACACAATAGCTCTCACATACCAACTAATCAGCACTCCAAGGCCACGGAGCCTCAAACACTGGGGGGTGGATTGTTGTTAGCAGATTGCTTCAAGCTGCACAAGGAGCGCACGGAGGACTGCGCCCATGCAGGGGGGAGCCATGGGCCCCTGGCCCTGAGCCAATATAGCCCTGGGGCACCGCGCTCCTGCTGACATGTGACCCGGCCCCTCCGCACCCACAGACCTCTTTCCCTTTCCCCCTCCTCCCCATGCCCAGGTAGCCCATCGGTGAACCCCGGAGGGCCCTCCATACAGGACCTGCTGCCTTACCTGCTCCCTCAGCCTGCTGGGCGGGCTCCTCGGCGGCTGCCTCTTCTGTCGCCAGGGCACTGTCCCATGGTGGTTCATGGCCTGTGGGCGAGGGGGAGGTATTTTAGTGTGGAGGGGTGCAGTTGGGCACCCTGTGGCTGGGCCCCCCTCCCGCCTTTCATGGAGGCCCCAGGTCTCATCCTGAGGCCCTCACTGGCCCTTGTAGCCCCCCCATGTGACCTTGGCCCAGTGGGCACGAGCCCTCTCCCCAGTGGGGCGGTTACTTACCCTCCGTGTCAGCCACGGAGTCGTCCGAGGCCAGGCCCTCAGTGTGGGAGCACTCCCCCAAGGACCCCTGGCTGTGTGAGGTGCGGGTTCCGGTCTCCAAATCGCCCTGCCCGGCCTGGCCTGAGTAGCTCTCTGGGCTGCTGTCAGGGGGGGCTGTAGGTTATGGAGCACATGGACCTTTCCTCCTGGGGGTCTTGGGCCCTGGAGCTGGTGTCTACGGGGGGGCGGCGAGGGGAGGGGGTACCTCATCACATTCCCTGCCCTGGTCCACAGCGCTTCCAATGAGTCGTGGGGCCACTATGGAGCCCTTCATGTGTAGGAAGCGGTCCAGGGGTTACTAGAGTGGCAGCTTCTAGGTATTGGCCACAGCCCTCCCTGCCTGGAACTTGGCCCCAACTTGGCGGCGGGTCCTGGGGCTGGAGTGGCTGTTTCTTGATGCTTTGGAAAATTGGCTCTGTGTGCGAGGAATGATGGGCCCGGACCCATGATGGTGGGTCCTGGGGCTATAGTGGCAGCTTCTTGGTACATATTGACCACAGTCCTCCCTGTCTGTAACTTGGCTTCAGAACCCCGATGATGGGTCCTGGGGCTGGAGTGGCTGTTTCTTGGTGCGTTGGAATGACATCGCATCTGTGTGAGGAATGATGGCCCCAGACCCATGACGGTGGGTCCTGGGGCTAGAGTGGAAGCTTCTAGATACATATTGGCCATAGCCCTGCCTGCCTCTAACTTGGCCCCAGAACCCTGACAGTGGGTCCTGGGGCTGGAGTGGCTGTTTCTTGATGCGGTTGAAAGACATCACCTCTGTGCGAGGAATGATGGCCCCAGACCCATGACAGTGGGTCCTGGGGCTAGAGAGGCAGCTTCTAGATACATATTGGCCACAGCCCTCCCTGCCTGTAACTTGGCCCCAGAACCCTGATGGCGGGTCCTGGGGCTGGAGTGGCTGTTTCTTGATGCTTTGGAAAATTGACTATCTGTGCGAGGAATTATGGCCCCGGACCCATGTCACTGGGTCCTGGGGCTAAGGTGGCAGCTTCTAGGTATTGGCCACAGCCCTCCCTGCCTGTAATTTGGCCCCAGAACCCTGGAAGTGGGTCCTGAGTCTGGAATGACTGTTCCTTGATGCTTTGGAAAATTGACTCTCTGTACGAGGAATGATGGGTCCGGACCCATGACGGTGGATCCTGGGGCTAGAGTGGCAGCTTCTAGGTACATATTGACCACAGCCCTCCCTGCCTGTAACTTGGCCCCAGAATAGGAGGTTGCTGGCTTGAGGATGGGGAAATGGAGCATGGAACTTGCTTGAGGGTTTGGTCACTGACTTGGGGGGAATGGAGCATAGGACTAGGCTCAGGGATGGGGTCACTGTCTTGGGGACTGCAAATGTGATATGGGGTTGGCTCGGGGAAGGGGGGTCACTGGCTTGGGGAGGGGAAATGAGGCATGGTTCAGGCTTGGAGGGTGGTTTCTGTCTCAGAGAGGAGTAATTGGCTTGCAGAAAGTGAGTTCCTTACATGGGAATGAGGCTGGGGATGGTTCAAAAATCATTGGCATGGGGAGGGGAGTTCAGTTCAGTCAGTTCGAGTTTGGGTTCGGGTTCAGGTTCGGTCATCCGAACAGGCCGAGTTTGGGCCGAACATCCGAACCGCATTCTCCCATCCCTAGTGCTCTATGGCAACATGTGAGATGGACCTCAAGAACCTTTTAACATGAGTTGGCTCTGATACCAACATCATTGTTTGATTACTATGGTGATATGAGAATTGCAAAGACAAAGTCAATGTTTAAAAAAAGAACTTGCAGTTGAACATTCAGCTTGAACATTGCCAAAACCACAGGTTAATATCATTGATGGATGTGCAGTTTGTTGGATTATCCATTGGCCATTACAAGGTGATTTAAGATTACATTGATGGATTCATAACTTACATTATTAGTATACTGGCCGAATGTGAAGTCTTCCTCGTATTTGACAGATACTATGAGTACTAGGGGTGGGCGAACACGGTTCAGATGTTCAGAGTTCAGACCGAACTCGGTCTGTTCGGACATCTGAATCGAACATCGAACCGAACTCTCGAATGACTGAACAGTTCGGTTGTGTTCGGATGAGTTCGGGGGCAGGAAAAACGTCTTTTCAGGGTAAAAAAATTGTAAGTTCCGGTTTCGGTTAAGTTTCAGTTTCGGTTAAGTTTCTGTTTCTGTTTCGATAGTGCTATTTTTTGACTGTTCGGCCAAGTTCGGCCAGCCCGAACTCAACTGAACCGAACCATCGAACCTGAACTCGGATTTCGAACCGAACGACTGAACATCCGAACATCTGAATCGCATTATGTTCGCCCATCCCTGATGAGTACAGTATTAAGAGTGCCACTGGAAGAAACCGTTCAGGAGATCAAGCCACTAAGTGTGTGAGACTAACTGCGCAAACCCCTCTTCCTCCTCAGAAGGTTGTATTAATAGTTCCAGTAAACAAAATCCAGCTCATAAAACTCATTTATGAGCAGCTTCTGGTCAAGGTACAGCAATTCCAAAAGAGCACTGACTGCCCACTACATATTAATGGGATCTGATCCATCCCAAAAGAGGTTGACACGGGTATCCTCTTGCAAAGGAAGGATCTCAAGACTACTCATGAAGAGGCAGATGTAATAATTGTCCAGCAAGTGTCATATGTTGGTAATATGGAAGATATTAGCTGCGTCAAAGTTATCTGCGATGATACTGACTTTTTCTTGTTGCTGTTGTTTTATTATCTGATAGACACTCCCTATCTTGATGGAAGTCACTAGTGCAACAAGAGCAGTTATCGATATTGGGGCATCCATAATGAAGAATGAAGGGAAGGAGACACATCCCACAGAAGGGATTTCCCACCCCTTGGGCATGCCGCACTGGGTCTGGGGTACCCCACTGGGGAACCCCGCAGTGGGAAAGCCCATCACCACCACCACCCCTCATGCCATACCTTCTACCAGCACATGCTTTGCCATGTTGCGTTTCCACCACATCCCCCTTGGGTATTGAAAAATTGACTGTTGTCAAACTGCTAAAGAAAGGTCTGAAACTTTCAAACATTGGGGACATTAATGCCAGTATGTCAGGTATCATTGATGAATCTGCTGAATTTGTGGCTGCATGAGCTGGGTTTTGTTTTCTGGAATCAAAGTAAAGAACAGTATGCCTGAAGTAATGTATTATGTATGGCTGGCTAAAACCAGGAGACAGAAAGTGAGTACAGCACCAAAATTGAAAACTTTACCTTCAACTTCGCCTGCCTTTCAGGAAAATGTTAAAAAGATAAACATACAGTCATGCACTTGGTGGGCAGCATTGAACCAAGATCCTCCTGATATTAATCCTACTTACTTTGGGTATAAAAAAGAAGATAAAACCAAATTATTATTATTATTATTAACAAACATTTATATAGCGCCAGCAGTGTACATGGCACTTTACAAAGTAATAAAATAGACACGGTCTCTGCCCCTAGGGCTTACAATCTGAGCGACAGGAGCTGGGGGAGAGACATAGGAAGGGGAAAAGAGGGAGAGACAAGGGGTCTAACATTCATGAAGATGCGAGGTCTCAAGTGCAC
>QEPC01001418.1:748086-758373 GCA_003113815.1 Sphenodon punctatus
AGTGGGAAGAGAGGAGTGGGAAGCAATGTCGAGGCGGATCTTGTCTATCTTGGAGGTGAAGAAGGAGGCAAGATCCTGAGCAGAAAGGGAAGAAGGAGGGGGAGGACAGGGAGGCTTGAGGAGGGACTCAAAGGTAGAGAACAGGCGGCGAGCGTCCCGAGAACAGGACTCAATGCGGGAGGCATAGTAGTGTTGTCTAGCAAACCAAATCCCTCATCCCTATTTCCACTCCACCAAGAACTGCTGTGGCACCCCATGAGATTATGAAGATCATGAGATGTAACTGTGCGACTGAACAGCCATGTTTGACAGGAAGATGTCACTGTGCTATATCTCAGTTAGCCTGCACTGATTTTTGCAGCTGCTCCAAGACAAACAATTGCAGAAATAAATGGAATAATTGTGCTATTAGTGATGAAGATAATGAAGAAGACTACAATTACACTAGGGCTGCTTTTACACGAGTGCCGCCCGCTTGCTCCTGTAATCATGCAACATGTAAAAGTGATGCAGGCAGCGTTTAGATGTGCCTAGATGCCCCATATTTTTGGTTGCACATTCTTTAAGACCGGAAATTAAATACCTTAATATCAAAGTATTTAATTTTCAGTCTTAAAGAATTCACGACCGGAAATACGGCACACCTAGGTGCATCTAAACGCTGCCAGTGGCACTTTTACATGCTGTATGATTACAGGCGCGAACGGGTGGTGCTTGTGTAAAAGCAGCCTAAGACCGTGATTCACCTTGGACTCACTGCCAGCGCAAGGCCCCTTTCACTGGTGGAGAGCTGAGAAGCAGCAAGTGGCCAGGAGCAGGGAGTGATGGAGGGTAGGGATGGGCGAACGTGGTTCAGAAGTTTGGAGTTCGTCCCGAACTCTGCCTGTTTGGACGACCGAACCGAACTTCTGAACTGAACATTTGAACTTCCAAACAGTTTGGAAAAGTTCGGATGAGTTCGGGGCTGGGAAAAACGTGACTTTGGGCAGGAAAAACGTGACTGGAAGGGGATGGCAGCTAAGGAGCAGACTTCCTGGCACCAGGGGTGGACACCAGGGGTGGTTTCAGGGCCAAAAATACCTATACTGAAAAAATTTCGGTTTTGGTTTTGGTACCGATAGCACTTTTTGGAATGTTTGGCTGAGTTCAGCCGAACCGAACAGCCGAATCCAAACTCAGGTTTTGAACTGAATGACCGAATGTCTGAACTTCCGAACGGTGTTATGTTCGCCCAACCCTAGTGGAGGGTGCCAGAGAAAGCAGTCTTCCACTGGTCAGATGGCCACTTCTCGTTTGATGGGGTGATGGCCATGCCCCCCGTGCTGGTGATAGGGAAGGGGACACATCCCACAGAAGGTGTTTCCTACCCCTTGGGTGTGCCCCACTGGGGCTGGGGGCACCCAACCAGGGTATTCCACAGTGCGAAAGCCCATTGCCCCCCCCCAGGGCAAATGAATAGCTGTGCCAGCACAGGCTTACTCCTGCTCCGAGCAGGAGTAAGGCATGCACAGCCATGAGGGCACATGCACTGGACGCCTGGAGACCCAGGAGCCACTGTACCCCCTCATGGCCAGCTCCCGAAGACCACAGTTCTCACCCTTGAGCAGTGACCTGGCTCCTAGCCCAGTACTGCAGCTGCTTCATGTAGAGGTGGGAGGGGCGGGGCCTCGCCGTTGATCGTGTAGGGCTCCCACGCTCCAGGGTGAGTGCTTCAAGGCTTGTGGTCAGGGGTGCAGCAGCTTCTGGAACCCCAGGCACCCTCCCTGCTGCTTTGTTACATCACTCCACACACACCCCCATCCATCCCTCGCTTTGCGCAGGATAGGAGCTGGATGGAGCGCTGTGGCCGCAGGCACCACAGAGCCATCTGCCAGCACAGCTGCTCCCTATGCAGCAGATTAGCAGGATCACAAATCACAGTGTCTAGATTCGTAGAGTTATTTTGTGCAGATTTCTCGAATATGATAACCATTGCTCCTGTAACTACAACTCTAAAACTAGATTTTATCTTGTTTAGTTGTGTTTCATTGTAATTGTCTTTTATTAATTATTTTGGTTACTTCATACCACCAATTGTGTGATATTGCCAATTTCAATTAATTTATTATGGCACAGGCTTTCTCCATGGCTTAAATTTACCAAAACATATTATAAAATAGTACAAAACATAAAATAAGAAAGTTAAAATACAATATTCAATCAAAATACCATATAAAAATACGTACTTTCATTAACCAATATTGCAACTAAAATCAAATACTTATGTACCACCATCATCCCTCCCCACCAACCCCTAGATAAGTAAGGGCATTAGGCAATACCATAATAAAATCAAATATTAATGTCCAGCCGTCATCCTGCCTGTCCTAGTTTGAATTCTTTAGTTAACAGACTGATAATACTTCAGACTCATCAGCTACCGTGGGTCTTTTATCTTTGCTCTCACCATCGATCTTTGTTTTCCTGCGAGGCCAATAAAGGAGGCCACTGCAATTAAGTAATCTTTTACTGCCAAATCGAGTAATTGCTTGTAAGCTTTTCCTTCATCTGGTTCCTTAATTTTATTAAGTACTGGAGATAACCAAATATCCCTCAAAATTTGATAATAAGGGCATCTTAATACATAATGTTCCACAGATTCAACTTCTCTAAGACTGCAGGTGCAAAGTCAGGATTCATATTTAATACTTGCATATCTTCCCTCTACAACAGCAGTTTGTATTTGCTGGAATCTTAATAATGTATAATTTCTCCTCAGGGTTCTGTTAGTCAGTTTATCTAGGTAACCTTCAAAACTGAAACTTCCTTTCACATGACCTAACATTGTGACACTTTCCACTGCTGTATCCTTGCCAGTTCTTCCTGCATTGTTATGTCTTTAAGTCTAGCATATATCATGCTTTTAATGGCGGCAAGAGACATCTCCCCCAAAAAACTAAGGAAAAATTCCATGTTTCTGAGGAGGAATGCTAAATAATTTAGCCATAGATATACTCTGGCCCCAGTATGTTCGAATTTCTCCATTAAGGCTTGTAATGGGAGATAATCTTCCGGTTGACACAGCAGTCTAAGCCAGAATCTTATAAATGCAATCTTCCCAAAATACACTATTGGGAAGGTACCAGTTTCAGCGTGTACAACTGCACCCAGAACGCTATTTCCTACCTTCAGTAGGCAGCGAAGAAACTGGTTTTGAGCCCTTTCCAGTTCTGCAGTATCTGGGAAAGGAATAATTTCTAGGCCAAAAGATGCCATAGAATGGAACTTCAATCAGTAAGTCTGAAAAAGAATGGAGATCGGGACATTCCTTGTGATGTTAGCAATCCGTGAGAGACTGCCCGTTGATCTTATTACCTTACATGCCCTGTCCTTAATATGTCCACTCCAGGTGCCTCTATTAGAAAAAATAACCCCTAAATAAGGGAAAGATTTTATCTAATTGATGTTCTTACCCCTTATCTTCCACTCCTTTACAGGTGCCTGTCCTCCCCAAATCATTTATTTTTATTTATTTATTTATTTATTCATTTATATTTATTGGCCGCTCCGTCATGCCTACAGCATCTCGAATCATGATATGTAATAATGCCAACAGAAACATTCTTTTCAACACACAATTATTAAAAGATATTTTAACTCATTTTTGCATGATGTTTAAACATATTTCTTACCAGCTATAGGTGGGGGAAGGAGGGGAGTTTGCTTTGCAGACTCCTCCTCATGGGAGTGTTTCTTTTGCAGACCTGATATTTGTCACTTTCATGCCTGATGGAATTCTGTCCAACTCATGTAAAATTCTTCATATACCTAACTCATCTCTCTCTTGACTCTTCATCAGGGAGCGGAGGTGAGAAGTGAGGAAACCACAAAGAGGAAATGGAAAGATAATGAGGGAGACTGAGTCCTTGTATCAGCTGCTCCCAGTATCCTCTCATCCAACATTCCACCCAGCTCCCCATCATTCTAGCCGCTCCCAGTGTCCTCATCATCACACCTAGTCTCCCATCTTTCCAGTCAACCCCAGTGTCCTTATACCTGTCATTCCACACAGCCCACGTCATTCAAGCTGCTCCCAGTGTCCTTCTGCCCACCATTCCATCCAGCTCCCTATCATTTCAGCCACTCCTACCCATTATTCCATCCAGCCCCTTGTCACTGCACCCACTCCATGTCCTCCTACCTATCATTCCTCCCAGCCCCATGCCATTCCATCTGCTCCTGATGGTCTCAACACACATTTCCTACCTGATGGAAATGGTATGGCCAGGGAGGCTTGTAAATACCCATAGAAATTTCATATTCACTGTCATAAGCAAAACCAAATATTTTTTAAGTTATGCTACTTTACAGGTAGCACACTGGAAGTTCTGGATCCACGAAGTTGGAGACCCATGAAAAATTGTGCATTTTGCCATCTCCTTACATAGGAATGTTTGATAGGCACACCCTAATTTTTCCAACAGAAAAGGAAAATGTTACCATAATTATTATTTTATATATATTCAGTTAAACATCACATCCCATTCCAGACCCAGAACTCCCAGCATTGCACACCCTGCTGACCTGTATGTTACGTCTTTGACTCTTTGCTGTTATTTCTAGTTTTCAAGATCCAACTCTGCATTAGGCCTGAAGCAGCAGCATTGTTTGCCATTTCGCTGTTTACTGTTGACATTTCAACAGTCTTGCTGCCACTCCGACAGCATTTGTCATCAAGTTATGGCACTATTCGACATTTTTAGACAGTTCCAGGTATTCTGTGGTGCTTAAAATAGTAGTGACAATTTCCAACAGTTCTGAAAGTTCCAACAGTTTTCCGACATTTCCGACAGTTTTTCTGACAGTTTAGCAACACATTCTGACACTTTGCGGTATTTCACAACACTTTATGGGACTTGCGGCAGTTTCCAACAATTTCTCCGCTATCGAGAAATAGCAGAAAGCAGCAGCAAGCATTGGAACTAGGACTGTAGTGGAAAGTCGCAGCGGTAGCTATTTCCGCCGGAAATATTTCCATTTCCTCTTTGTATGGTGTGGCAGAGGCTTTCATTCCGCTAGTTTCATTCCGCTACTTCTGCACTTTTGCTAATTTCATTCCGCTACTTCCACAGGCTTCACAAATAGCAGAAACATGCCATTTTCGCTACTTCTGCCATTCCGCCAGCACCATGCAAGAGCGGAACAGCGATTTTCCAACAGTTTCCGACAATTCCGCAATTTTTCTGATAGTTTGCGAATTTGTGGAATTAGCGGAATGTCGGCAATTCCAAAATGGCGGAATGGAATCGCGGTGTGGTAAAAGCTGCTACCACTTCATCCCTAATCGGAACAAGTATGAGGATGCTGTGTCCATGCCGTGTCGGGAAATAAGCAATCGATGGGAGGTTTCTGACATAATTGTTGGACACTGCTGCATGTTGTTTCAGGCCTACTCTGCACACTAAGTGCATATAAGGAGACCTGGGTATTTTTTAGCTCTGCTAAAAATATTCTCATTGCCCTTTTGCCAAAATACCTCTTCCACATTTTTCCCATCAGAAGACAGGGAAAAGATTTATCCAATGAGTGTTCATTCATCGCAATTCACTGCTATGTAAGAGAGCTTTGATTGCCTCAAAACTATGAGCTCAAATACATTAAAACTCTAGAAAGATTATTGAAGTGTTTGATCACCTGCTAAAGGTTTGCAAGTCAAGTTTCCATCACTGAACTCACCTCGGGTCTCTAATCTTCCTGAGATCAGAAAGAGTATGACTAATTTAAAAATGGAAAAGCAGTGGAACGCAAGTCATCAAAATGAAGCAAAATTGACAGGCGGTCTTCTATCATTTTGTCTGAGCATTTGAGCTCATGTACAAGATAAAAGGCCTAGAGGTCTTGATAGAGAACTGTGGAATACTGGGGGAGGGAGGCAGATGCTGTTCCAAGTAAGGAGACCGCATAAGTTCAGAACAGGACTCATTAGAAATTGATTGGTGCCAGCACAACTCTTTTGCACTAGCAGTTCTCACACACACATGCACACATACACCTTGCCTTCTTTCTTCCTCTCCCCCTTAACACACTCCTGATAAGAGCTGAAATGGCTAGTATATTTGTTAAACAGGAAATATCTTCAATTCTGAGTAGTCTGTCAGGCACCCGATTGGTATCTGGATATCGAGTTGGGCACCTGATTACTGAAATACCTGGTATTGTCATTACTGAGTTACTGATTTTCAGCTTTGCTGACTGATTTCCATAATGGAAGACTGCTAAATCGGTATGGGATGGGAGTTGCTAGATTTGTACATTGGGCAGCCCATCAGGCATTAATTGGGTACCATGTAGTATCCAATGCTACTGAGTAAAAACGGGTACTGCCATTCTGACAGGTATACCCATTTTTGCAGGCACCTGTTTCAGGCCTATTCCTGTTGCTTTGCCACTCTTCTCTTCCTTGCTATCCCATCATTTTGGAAAATTCCAAAGGAAACTATATCTCTAGCTCAGTCACAGTAGAGTTAGACCTTTGCTATCTGTGTTCCTTCTCACGGTACACCCCGAACACTGTCCACGACCTCTCACTCAGTTTGATAACTGCTGTTTTATCAATGCAAGGCCTATTCACTTCAGTGGAATGTGTGTCAGTGCAAAGGGCCTAGGGCTAGCACCAGAGACAAATAGCTTCACGACTGCTATCATAATAGCTGTCATACTGGATCAGACCAATCATTCATCTAGCCCAATTTCCTGTCTTTTGACACTGGCGAGTATTTGTCGATTCAGTGGATATATACGGAGAGTTCCTTTTGCTTTGTTTTGCCCAGCTTCCAGCCATCAGAGATTTCAACCTCTAACCTTTAGATATTTATCTTCTATGAACACATCCAATCTTTTAAGAACTAAGTTACACCATTCGACTTCACAGCATTCTCTGGCAATGGCAATCAACTCCTTTGTTTGACTGTTCACAAATCCTTTGGTTTGGGCTGCAAATACTAGAACTAGATGTCCGTGACTGAAATTATGAGAAAGTAAATTGGAAGCTGTTTGTTTACCCTTTCTCTACAATCATGATTTTATAAGCTTCTGCCACAGGGGTGGATAAACTTCTGAACCCCAACAGCTGTGTACCAAAATCTTCCTGTGACAGAGAGCCACAAGACTGTGACACACTCTCACATGTGTGTGCACATGCAAGTCGCTGCAGTTGACAGAGCTAGTGCTCTGAACAGGAGCAGCTGCTGAGGAGCAGCTGCAATTCATCTGCTGAGATTTGGTTGCAATGAAGATACAGAACCACTAAGGCAAGAGAGAGTGAGGCCCAATTCTGGCTAAGAGCTGCATGTGCTCCTGTGCCACAGTTAGGCCACCACTGCTCTGCCACAACAATTAACGGTCTCTTTTCTAAGAGGAAAAGCCTTGCCCTTTGACCCCTCCTCACGTGGAAGCTCTTTAATATACTTGATCTTCTTTAGTGCTCTTCTCTTTACTTTTTCCAGTTCTATTAGAACTTTTTTTGAGACAGGACAACCAGAGGTGCACACAATATTCAGGGTGTGGATGTATCACAGATTTATATATGGGTGTACTATATTTTCCATTCCTTTCCCAACAGTTCGTAATACTGGATATTTTCAAACATGATGGCACTAGGCGCCGCCATGTTTTAATCCTGTCCAGGATGAGAGCCCTCACCCCATGCAGGAACAGGCCCGGCCACCGAACAAACATGCAAGCGACCAGGGCTGGGGAGGGGGGAGGGAGAGGGTGGGTGTGACGTGCGTACATGGTCCGTACAACCCTGCCCCCTGTGCTTCTGGGCACGGCCCCACCTCCTCCCTGACAGGGAGGTGCAGTGGTCTATGAGGCCACTGTGCCCACTTGGAAAAGCTCCAGTCACCAGCCAGAGTTAGGTAGAGCAAGCCATCATACATGTGACAGCCCCTTCTACCCCAACCCAAGGATGATTTCCCTGGACTGTGGCAGTTTACTCCGCACTGTGAGTTGGTAGGGAGCCCAGCTCACAACACGGAGTTAACCCTGCCATGGTCCAGGGAAACCTCTGATCCCACCCATGGTAACATCTGGTGGGTGGGATCAGACATGACACCACCATGGGTGGTCACGCTGGAGTAAAGCATGGCCACCCATGGTAGTGTCTCGTTTGAAAATACCCACTTGTCTTTTAGACCTCGGCTTTGCATTGAACTACTGTTTTCAGTGAACTATCCATGACAACTCCAAGATCTTTTTGTTGAATAGTAACAGTTTAGAATCCAACATTCTGGATAAACACATTGTGCATGTACAGCTGGAATTTTTCCCCATGTACATCACTCTGCACTTACCAACATTCAATTTCAACTGCCATTTGATCACTCACTTTTGTAAAAAAATTCTGTCACTCTTCAAACTCTGCTTTGGACTTAACTATCTTGAATAATTTTGATTCATCTACAAATTTTGCCACCTCACTCTTCGATAACGTTAGTATGAATTTATGGAAAACAAAACAGCACTAATCCTAGAAAAATTCTGGGACACCACATGTAAGGGCCATGTTGTGGACAGCTGTTCAGAATCAGGACCATGCTAAGTCTTGTAAGGACCAGGTCTGCACCAATGTCACCAGAATCAGAAAGGTAGCAGGCTAAGTCAACCTCAGGACACAAGCAGAGGCTCAGTGCCAGGAAGCTGTACTATCAGGCATCAATACAAGAGGACAGTCCAGAAGCAAGGTCCAAAGGCATGCCAGAGAGTCAGAAACCAGGAGGTTAGTCCAGTAGGCTGGAGCAAGGACTGTGGGGTCCCTGTGGGCCAGGCTGCTGTCAGGCACAGGGACCTGTATGCTCAGGCCAGAGCTGGAGAACCCCAGTTCAAGTCCTGTGGGTTCTGACACCCCACTATTTACTTCCCTCCATTGTGAAAACTGGCCATGTATTCCTACCCATCCTTAAATCAGGCAGTTACTGATCCAAGGAAGCACCTCTCCCCTTTGTCCTATGAAAACTTAGTTTTCTTAAGAGTCTTCAGCCAGGGACCTTATGCCTTGAGGATAAAAATCCAAACTCATGTAAGTTAGTGCTGTGTTGGCTCCAGTGCATCTGACACAGAGCATAAGTGCTGAGCCAAACACGTCAGGGTTTTCTGACCTGGACAATTATTATAGAATGGGCTGTTTAGCATTTTGTTTACATGCCACATTTACATGTATCTTATCGACTCATTGAGCAAGCATCTCCACCTTAGACAATGCAAGGAAAATCCCACTTCTGTTTAGACTTGCCATTCCTCTCCCTTACTCAGTCAGTATCCCTGGGCAATGAGGCAGAGCAGGATTTCATTTCAAAGCCATCTCTGTTTTCGTATTATCCTTTAATACTCCAGTGTCACAGAACAACTGGTAGTATTAAGTGTTCTTCTGCACCAATAGGCCTGACTTTGGGGTGTTAAAAATTCTCTTATTATCTTAGCATACAAAGATTTATAGAATGTCTCTTGACCCATTGCCTGAGGGAGTGCTCTGAAAAGAGCTCCAGCAGCAGTGGCTGCAACAGTAAATAGCTTTTAGAGCATCAGAAGTTGCAGCACAATAAGCATCAGCACAAACGAGCTCTGCAGAAACAATTCCCTCTGCTTTAGAAAATACCTGTGCCAGCATGAGCTGATTTGTTAAGACAGAAAGTCACAAAGGGCCTGGAGGATGTCACAGAATGGGACCTTCACCTTCACATACCACTCAAGAAAACAGAAACTAGGCGTGTGCATGTCATTTTATAAGGATAACAAAAATTGTCATTTTTGTTTTTGTTATTGCAACAACGAAAACGACAATGGATAATAACAACGATAATGAAAATAAAAATGTTGTTATCATTGTCGTTATTACTGCTGTGGCAGTTGGGTTTTGTTTTGGATGGAAATGGAGCGGGGAGGAGGGAGCAGAGGTCTCAGAGCCTTAAACAGGGTTGAACTCTTGAACTGTGCCTGTGTTGCGAGGGGCAAGCAGCTCAGCAGCGTCTGATGGATGTATCACTGGCCAATGAGCAGTGCAAACAGACCCCAGAAGTCTCATGGAACTCTGTCATTGCTCAATGCCTGCTACCTCCCACAACCAATCAGGTGGACTCTGGGAGAGGGTACTGCAACTAGTGGTGGGACCCCGGGCCCATTACCGGTTACCGGATTTACCGGTTACCGGTTCTACGAAAACCGGATTCCCGGATTAAATCCGGTAACCGGTACCGGTTTTATTTCATTGGTTTCAATGGGGCGCTGTGTCCCCATTGAAACCAATGAAAT
>QEPC01001418.1:758951-773780 GCA_003113815.1 Sphenodon punctatus
TGGGGGGGGCCTCGCCTCTGGGTCACTCTCAGTCTCTTACTCTATTTTTAAAACAAAAAGCCAGGCTGGGCAGGGTGGGTGGGGGGTGCCCCCCCTTCCACCCGCGCAGCCTGGACTCGGGGAGGGTTTTTTTTGTTTAAAACTTTTCTGCTGGGGCTTTAACTTTTTTTACATTGCAGCCATTTAAAAATGGCTGCAATGTAAAAAAATCCGGTACCCCGAAATCCGGTACCGGGTCCGGATTACCGGGTCAAATCCGATAATGCCGATACGCCCGATACTGGCATTATCGGATACCGGATTGTACCGGTTTCCCACCCCTAACTGCAACGCTTTATAATGAGTGGGTAATGCTTTTTCTCTCTGTTCTGTAAGAGCTCTGCTTGTCAGGTTGCGCTTTACAGAACTGTGGTGCTTGCACACAAAAAACCCTCCCTAGCCCTCATTGTATTAATTCTTTTCCTTCATTTTACCTTCTCCCTTTCCCTGCCCTTCTCCCCCCTGTACATTATAGATAGATAGGTAGTATAGATTAGATATAGATATATATTATAGACATATAGATTAGAATAGTTATATAGATAATTAGATAATAGTTTTCTTAAGAACGACTGTTAGCACCGTTCTTTATTGTATGAACAGTTTTTTAGTTTTATATCTATTTATGTTTAAAAGTTTGATATTATATTATATTCTTTTGATGGAGGCTATGGTTTCTTGCCACGCCTGGTTATAAATGTATTATTATATTTTTTATCAATCAATCAATCAATCAATCAATCAATCAATCAATCAATAATAGTTTTTCTTTTTCCTTCCACTGTCTCCCTTAGATTTAGACAGATATTAGTTGTGTACATATAGGGATTAGATATTATATAGGTTAGGCTAGCCTGTTTCATTATATATATTAGGATTACAGGATAGGCATATTGTATAAATATAGGTTAGGTGTAGGTTAGGTTTTGTATATATAATTAGTTCATACAGTACATATTTGACTGTGCGTGCACTTGTGTGTACAATGAGAAAGGGAAGGACTAGTAGTTCTGGGGTAGGTGGCCCTGGTAGAGGCCGTGGGCGTGGACATGTGGGTGGGGGAGCTGGCAAGCCCGTTGCCAGTTGTGACACTGGTGGCAGCCGACCGCCCAAGCTGAAGAGACCGGATTTTATCCCCTCAAGTCGACAGGTCTTATCAGGGGAACATGCTGCAGCAGAGATCTTGGGAGTGGCATCTGTAGAAGGCAGGAAGCCCCAGCCTTCCACTAGTAGCAGTGGCTGGAGGAGGGAGCCAAGGGCAAGGAGTGTGTGTGCAGCAGCAGCACTACACCCCCACCCCCTCCTGAAGCACCACCAGCAGCTAGCACTGCCAGCAATGATTTTTCACTGGGGAAAGCAGCAGATAATATGGGGAGTCGCAGAAATGATGATGATATGGGTGCTGTTGCTGGGAGTGGTGTGGGGGCACCCACCTCTCCTAGGCAGGCTTCTCCCTTTGGCACACACCCCATAGGGGTTTTGAGGATTTGGGGGTGGATGTATTTGAGGACATCCTTCCTCACCTTGGTAGCAGCAGCCCAGCTTTAGCAAGTAGCAGCAGGGCATCTTCTCCTCCCATGCTGCAAGGTGGAAGCAGCAGGAGCTTCAGCACGGGTGGTGTCATGGAGCTGGGCAGCAAAGATGGGAGTGAGGACGAGGTGGAGGAGACTCCTGGTCATGATGTTGCTCCTATTGTGGCCCCATTGGGGACAAAGACAGTGGCCCCCAGCGGTGGAACAAAGGGTTCAGGGCACCCCAGGGGGTGATCCCAGGTGACAGCAGCCAGTTGGCCTGCCTTCACTGTGGGAAGATAGTGTGCCGTGGGAATAAGAGGGACAATTTAAGTAATAATGGCATGAATTCCCACATGAGGACCTGGCATAGGGCTTTGCTGCTGCAAGAGACATCTATCAGCATGGACAGGAGTGGATTCCCTACTGCAGCAAGCGCAAGACCTTCCTCCTCTGCTCATGGCAAGGGGAATGAGGGACAGCAGCAGGTCCCATCTTGAACCCCCTCTTAGCAACAGCAGCAGCAGCAGGCCACAATGGAGGATCTGGGGTTGAGGTAGTTGCGGCGTGGCGGAGTGCGTCATCCAGCTGTAATCAAGATCACCAAGCGGGTGGGGGAGATGATTTCCCTGGATGATCAGCCCTTTAGTATAGTTGAGGACCAGGGATTCCGCTGGCTGTTGGCACTGCTGGCACCGCCAGGCCAGTACCAGCTTCCATTCGCACCACCTTCAGCAGGCAGGTGGTGCCCTCTCTGCATCAGGCAGCCAGGGAGTGGGTGAGGGAACAACTGGTCAGGGCAGGTAGGGCAGTTGTGTATTTCACCACAGACATTTGGAGCTGCCGAAATGCACAACATGCCTACCTGGCCCTGACTGCTCACTGATGGCAGCTGCAGGTGGCAGGGGTGATGGGGCAGGGTACAGGTGGCTTCATGCCCAGGTCATGGATGAGAGCCACACTGCCATCAACGTAAGGGGAGCCTTGGACACCATCGTCGAGGGGTGGCTAAGAGAGGAAGTCCCATTTGCCAGGGGCTTCATTGTCACAGATAATGCTGAAAACATGAAGAAGGCAGTGCTGGAAGGTGGGTTCCAGCACATCCCCTGTGCTGCCCACACCCTTCACCTGGTGGTGAGGGATACCCTGGGCCTGGGGGAGAAGGCAGAAGAGCGCAGCAGCTGCCCCTTACCGTGTTAATCAAAAAGGGCAGGAAGATTACAGGATACCTTAACAAGAGCATGAAGGGTGGTCACCTCTTGCGGGAGAAGCAGGTGGAGCTGAGAGGCATAGGAGCACTGCCTCGTGCAGGTTGTGAGCACCAGGTGGAACTCCACCTATAGCATGATGGAGCATTTGGTGGAGCAGAGGCGGGTCCTGCACGAGGTAGCCTCAGAGGGGGAGACTGGGGTGGAAAGGCCACTAAGACAGGAGGGGTGGACAATGATGGTCCAGGACGTGCATGCCCTTAAGCCATTTAAAGACGTGACAGAGAGCCTGAGTGCAGAAACAGGCACCCTGAGCCAGGCAAACCCCCTGGTCTGAACTCTCATCAGGAGGATGGAAGCCTTCCTGTGGGACCAAAGCAGTCGGGTGGAGGAGTGGCAGCTTGTACCAGAGGTGGTGGCCATGGTACAAAAGTTGAAGGAGGGGCTGACTGGGCGGTTTGACCCTCTTATAAACAAGGAGGTTTACGTATTCTCCACCATGCTAGACCCTAGGGTAAAGGTGAGTGTGGAAGCTCGCATGGCAGACTTCACCCTGAGAAAGCATGCTCTGGTGGAGATGATGCGGGCAGTTGAGAGGGTCAGCAGCAGCAGCAGCAGGGAAGCCAAGAGGGGCAAAGCAGCAGCAGGAGGGTGGAGATGCAGAGCACCCCCAGCAGCAGCAGAAACTCCTCCACCATCACCTGCCCTGAGTAGACCACCCCAAGTTAGGCAGTGTTGGCACAGGCAATTGGGGAGAATCCTGGCAACAGGAGCAGGCAGAGGAAGCAGGAGCCTGACACTGTGGAGCGGGCAGTGGTGAAATACCTCAAGGAGTCGGTGGTGGATCACAGCAGTGATCCCCTTCTGTACTGGGCAGAGAAGGGGAAAATATGGCAGGAGCTGACCAGGGTGGCACAGGAACTAGTGTTCTGTCCACCAACCAATGTGCTCAGCAAATGGGTGTTGGGCAGCGGGGGACATAATAAGTCCCCACCATTTGAGGCTGGGTGCTGGGTTGGTGTAGCAGGTCCTGTTCCTGAAGGTCAGCCTGCCATTGCTTGATTTCCCTCACCTGGCCATGGACCCAAAGTGAGGGTGGGGGAACACGAGAGAGAGAGAGAGAGAGAGAGAGAGAGAGAGAGAGAGAGAGAGAGAGAGAGAGAGAGAGAGAGAGGCTCTCAACCATGCCATCACCCACTGTACATGACCAGAGAGAGACAGAGAGGCTCCCCACTGCTAGAATGAGAGAGGGGGGCTGAGGGGGAGAGGTGCATCCTGCTCAAGCTTCCAACTGCCAGAACCAGAGAGAGAGCTCATCTGTGCTCATGCTCAATGCCCACATCCAGCAGCAAATCCACCAGAATGAGATGAATAATACACAATATGTGCTTACCTGTGTGCCTCCCTGCACCTGCTGCCACCTATTGCAATGATTTAATGAAGTGTTCCCAATCATGCACTAATTCTCTCACGCGTTCTCCTATGCCCTGCTCTCCATGGGGCAATCATCTGGGGACTTCCCAAGGCTCTCCTTTCTGATATCCCACCACTCGGGGTCTTCCAAATGACTAACACCAACAGTAAGCGAAACCTAGGGTGTTTTCAGACGTGACGGGGCGGCTTTGCCCTCAGATTCCCCGCCGGGATCACTCCGGCATGGCCAATAGATGTGCTGGGGGATCCCGGAGATGAATCGGGGAGGGGGAGGGGTTTCACAATGCAATGTGCGGCCATAAGGCCCCACCCCTCCACGCTCCCTCGCTGCCTGCCCTCTGGGGAGACGGGCAGGCACCACAGCCAATGCGGCTGTAGCGCCCGCCCAAAATGACCATGGGCCAGAATCCCGGCGGGGATTCCAGGCCGTGATCACCATCCAGATGTGACAGGGCCCTTCATCCCTGCCAGGAATCTCCTTCACCACACAATCGGTGCCGGCCCCGCAGATTCAGCCGATCGCGTGGTGAATGTGATTCCCGGCGGGGATTGAACGTGGTGAACATCTGGGGGGGGGAACTTTCGGTTCCACAACAGACATTATGGGACCATTCCCCACCACTGGGAATTGACTGTGGTTGAGCGTGATCTCGTAACATCTGAAAATACCCCTAGTCAAGTGTCATATGTCACCTCAGCTTCCTAAGGTGCCCCCCCCATGGGGTGATCTATCTGTGACCTGAAGAAGATGCCATCCAACTCAGGGGCTTCCCAAGGTAGTCACCCATCAGGTGATCTATCTGTAAGAGCTAACACCCACTACTTCCTGCCACCGCCTGCTGCCAGAGAGCCCCCCCCCCTCTCTCCCTGGCACACCCACACAGAAATTAGCCCTGGATGCTCTACCCAGGGTGCTGTCTGTAACTTGAGACCCTGGCATGTCTTGGGGTGCTCCCAATGATACTACAATCCTGCTGCTGCTGCTGCTGTTACTACTGCTGCTGCTGCTCATGACAAGCTATAGGGAGATTAGATATTATATAGGTATTTATGCGAGTCTGTTTTATTATATATATTAGGATTATAGTATAGCCATATTGTATAAGCTGTCATTCCAGTCCCAAGAGCCACCATCAGGGTTCCGGGGCTGTCATTCCACTCATAAGGATCTGTAATTCCACTGCATCCAGAAGCAGTCATTCCAGTCCTAAAGTACTGGGGACATCATTCAACTCCCATGGACTTTCATTCTACTGTACCTGAAGCAGTCATGCCAGTCCCAGGAACCATCATCAAGGTTCTGGGGTCATCATTCCACTCACAGGGAGCTGTCATTCCACTGCACCCTGAAGCAGGCACTCCTGTCCCTAGAACCATTGTTAAAGTACTAGTGACATCATCCAACTCTCATGGGCCTCTCTCTCTCTCTCTCTCTCTCTCTCTCTCTCTGGCACCTCCCCACAGAAACATGCCCTGTTGCCACTGCTGCCACTGCTCCTGCCAAGCTGCCACCTGTCTGCCTGCATCCCAGCTCCTCTGATGTCCCCTGCTGCTGCCCACTGCCAGAGAGCCCCCCCATTCTCTATCTCTGGCACCCCAAGACACAAACTCGCCCTGGCTGCTCCACCTGGGGGGCTGTCTGCAAATTGAGACCCCAGCACATATTGGGGTGTGAGTCTAGAAGGGAGGGTGGTGTTGTTCGAATGTTGGGAGTCATCTCTAAGAACCTTGTTTACAAGGCAGCAAACTTCTGCTTATGCCTGACTGCCCGCCATGGCATGCTTGTTCACCATATTCCAATAATAGATGGTGTGATGGTCTCGAGCTCCTCTAGCATAAATGGCAACTGCTGCTGCCCACTGCCAGAGAGCCCCGACCCCTCTGTCTGGCACCACCACACAGAAACTAGCCCTGTCTGCTCCACTTGGGGCACTGTCTGCAAGTTGCTTGCAATAATACCACAGTCCTGCTCCTGCTTCTGCTGCAGCTGCTGCTGCTCGTGCCAAGCTCCCACCCGCCAGTCTTCTCCTCCAATGCCACCATCTGATGCCGCTACCAAAGCCCCCCCATATCTCTCTCTCTCTCTCTCCCTCTCTCTCGCTCTCTCTGACACACACACACACAGACAGAAACCCTGCCCCTCCTGAGGGGCTGTCTGCAAGTTGAGACCCTGGCACTTCTTGGGGAAAATATGCACCAGTGGCAGTGCTGCTGCTCTCAAGTAGGGATCTGACAAGCTATATATATAATGAGATTATGCTGCCTGCCAGAAGAACCAAAGAGGGATAACAGATTGGACAGGTCAAAATTGGCTGGTAACAAATATAACTTTTATAAAAACATTTTAAAATGCATTTTAACTATGGTGAAAATAAACATTTGCATTATAAAAAAGCATAGGACATAAATAACTTAGGCTTCTTTGGGCCTGTCCCCTGGAATATGTGGAAAAGGGAACAATAGTCCATAGCACTGAGGTGTGGGGATGTTGCCGACCTCTGCCCCATGTCGCCTGGCCATGTCCAGGGCCCCCAACATGGATTCCTTCCATGCCACCAGGGACTGGCAGAATACCTCTACGGCATCCTTTTCAGTAGGGATGGGTGAACAGATCGCGGTTTGGGTTCGGCCGTTCGGTTCGGCTGCGTTCGGTTCGTCCGTTCGGTTCGTCTGTTCGGTTCGGCTGCGTTCGGTTCGGCAGTTCGGTTAGTTCACCGAGTTCGGGTTCGGCTGTTCGGTTCAGTCATCTGAACAGGCCGTTCGGTTAGGCCGTTCGGCTGTTTGGTTCGGCCATTCGGCCATTCAGGAAATGTTGTTATGGGTGTTTTTTTTATTTTTTATATGGTTTTTTGGTTTTTTATTGGGTTTTATATGGTTTTCTTTTGTTTTTTATTTGTTTTTTTGTTTTTATATGGGGTTTTTTTAAAAAAAATTTAAATCTAATATTATATCTATCTACACTAAATCTAACTGCTATTAACTATTCTAAATGCTATGAAGTAAATGGATTATCTAATAAGTACACAGACCTACTCCTACAAACACAAAAACTAAATCACTAATGCTATCTCTATCACTAAGCTAACTCCTACAACTCTCTACTATCTATCTATCTATCTATCTATCTATCTATCTATCTATCTATCTATCCCATATCCATAGCATTTAGTTCATAGCATTTAGAATAGTTAATAGCAGTTAGATTAAGTGTATATATATATATATATATATATATATATATACATCCCATATATATGGGATGGGGGGGAATCACAAACAGAAGAGGAGTCTGTAGTGAAATACATACATTACATACTCAATGAGTCTGTACAGTGCATAACACAAGGTTTCAGTTTATGGTTTAAGTTTCATTTCATTACAAAACTGAAATGAAACTTAAAGCAATCTAAAAATCCTACTCAACGCCTGCTGTTCAGGAACAGTGACTAGCTCAGAAGGTGTTGGGAAGGGGGGAGGCAGATAATTACTTTCATTTCTTGCAAGCCTCTCCACCCCTGGTGCCTGGAAGTCTGCTCCTCAGTGACTGACATCTCCCTGTCATGTTTGAATTTCCAGTGAACCTTTTTTTGCCACCTAACTCACCCAAACGCGATCCGAACTGACCGAACTGTTCGGCCATTTCACCGTTTGGTGTTTGGTTTGTTCGGTATGTTCGTATTCGGGTTCGGGTTTGAGTTCAGTCGTCCGAACAGGCCGAGTTTGGGGTGAACTCCGAACTGCTGAACCGCATTCGCCCATCTCTACTTTTCAGTACTTATGTACTGCACATAAGCCTGAACCTGGTGCTCCCATATATTGAACTCCTGGAACTGCTCCACCAGCCTGTCCTCCACATCCCTGATGTTGGCCTTGAACCAAACTTGAACCATTTTTCTCTGTGTTCCACAGTGACCCCCAAAATGCCCTCACTTTGGGGGTGTCCTTTTCCTGTGGAGCTGGCAAATTGTCCGAGGAGCTAAAGGGGAAAGGACTGGGATGGAACCTCTTCAGGCATGACTTCCTCCCTTGCTCCTCCCAATGTTCCTCCCTGCGAATGCTGCCATGGCCACCAGACGCACCCCTCTTCACCTTGATGACGTGGATTGTCTCTATATGGGCAAGGAGCCCAGATGTGATCCCCTGAAGACCCCTTTAAATCTTTTTGTCACAGATCTAAAGAACATAAAAAGACAGGAACATAAGAAGTACCATACTGACTCAGACCAATGGTCTATCAAGCCCTGCCTGCATTTGGTCTCCACAAGTGGGTGGCCAGTCTCGCTCTCTCTGCAGGGGACTTCCTAACAGGTCATACAGCAATTCATTCCCTGTTGTTCCAGCCCCCGTGCCTTACCTTGCATTCTGTGAATCCGCCTTTTGGGGTATGGAAATATTTCCATACCATGGACCTTGTTGTCCTGTTTTGGGTCCATGAGGTCGGCCTTGATGGGCTTTTGGCATCATCATCATCATCATCATCATCATCATCATCACCCTCTCTGAAACAGGAACACATAACACCTACATAATATCATGCAATCATGGTGATGCCTCTAGTCCTTCCCAGGCCAATACCCATTCTCCCACACCAAGTGGATGGATGGTTCTGCTTCCTCCTTGCCTCTTTCCCTTCCTCCCACGTACACCACCACCACCTGGGGTCCTGTCTGCAATTTGAGACCCTGGCTGGAATGTCTCTGGATGCTGCTGATGCTCGTGCCTGACTGCCTACTAGCAGCCGTCTGCCTGCCAGTCAGTCTGCCCTCCAGCCTGCTCCTCCACTTCCACCTGCTTCTGTCTGCTGATGCTGCTGCTGCTGCTGCTGCTGCTGCTGCAAGAACTTCTCTCACTCTCAGACCCAGAAGTAAGACACATGCAAACTCTGCCCTTCCTGGGGTGTTGTCTGCAAGTTGGGACCCTGACTGGTATGTCTCTGGGTGGTGGTGGTGCTGCTGCTGCTCGTGCCTGACTGCCCAACTGCCCACCCACCCCCTAGCCTTCACACCATCAAGCTCGCTCTAAAGGATAGTATTCTTCTTGCTCTCAAAGTTAAATAAATAAAAACAAATTTTACAAACCTGGCAGTGGCACCTCCTCTGCCCTCCTCCATCTCTGGTGAGGAGCCCACCTCCAGCACCTCACGAGATGGGCCACCCTGGGCCTCCATCATTTCTTCCTCCACCTTGGCCTTCCTCTTCAGGTTCTCCCTGCTTCCTTCACCTTTCATATTCACACAGACACACACAACACATACACACACAGCTAACTAGCCAAAACAGACACACAACCATTGTGAATTAGATCGATACCTGTCCTGGTTGGTGAAAGCCTCCAGGGTGATGTTTGGGACTGTGCTGGCAAGGGTGGTCAATGCGTCCCTCCATCAGGGGAGGTTATCACCCAGTCTCAAGGAGGCTTTGGTGCGCACCCTGCTGAAAAAAACATCTTTGAATGTGGACGCACTCGCCAGCTACCACCCCGTTTCTAATCTTCCCTTTTTAGGGAAGGTTATTGAACGGGCAGTGGCTCTGCAGCCCCAGGTGCATCTGGATAGTATCAGTTTCCTTGACCCTTTTCAGTCTGGGTTCCACCCTGGCTATGGTACTGAGACGACGTTGGTGGCCTTGGTGGATGATCTCCACCGGGAGATGGATGCAGGATGTTCAACATTTCTGATACTGTTAGATCTCTCTGGCACTTTTGATACCATGGGTCATAGGCTGCTGCTGAGATGACTGCGAGATCTGGGGGGTCTGGACGGGACTGTCCTTGGGTGGTTCTGCTCATTCCTCTTGGGGAGAAGCCAGCGGGTGCTACTGGGTATCACTGGGTATCAAGCCCCCGGGCCTTGACTTTTTGGCATTCTGCAGGGTTTGATTCTGTCTCCATTATTATTTAATTTGTATATGCAGCCCCTGAGGGAGATCGTGAGAGGGTTCGGAGTGCGATGTCACCAATATGCTGATGATACTCAGCTGTACCTCTCAATTTCAACCGACCCAGGTCCTGTTGTCTCGACACTTTCCCAATGTTTGGAGGCCGTGGTGGATTGGATGCAGCAGAGCAGACTGAAACTTAACCCCGATAAGACGGAGGTAATGGTGGGAAGGGTGAGGGGGATGTTGGCTCCTCCGGTGTGGGGGGAGTCTACCCTCCTGTAGCCCAGCAGGTTCGGAGTCTGGGGGTGGTGTTGGATTCGGACCTCCATCTTGATCAGCAGGTGGAGGCAGTGGCTAAAGCCACCTTCTGCCAGCTGTATCTGGTACAGAGGCTCCGTCCATACATTTCCGGGCCCGACCTGGCCACTCTCATCCATGCCTCCATCACCTCGAGGCTAGACTACTGTAATGCGCTCTATGTGGGGCTTCCCCTGTTTCTTGTCCGGAGGCTGCAGTTAGTGCAGAATGCAGCAGCCCGTCTCCTTACGGGGACGGGTCGGCGGGAGCACATAACACCTGTGCTCCGCACTCTGCACTGACTGCCTAGAGTGTACCGGGCCAGATTTAAGGTGTTAGTTTTGATCTATAAAGCCCTACATAGTCTGGGTCCCTCATACCTTGAGGACTGCCTCGCCCTCCATGCCTCAGTGCGATCCTTGCGGTCTACCGGGGGCGCCTTCCTGGAGGTCCCCCATGTTAAGCAGGAGGCCACAATGGAAAGGGTGTTCTCGGTGGCTGGGCCGTGACTCTGGAATTCCTTCCCAGAGGAAGCTCACCTGGCCCCGGGTCTACTGGCATTCCACTGAGCCTGTAAGACCTGGCTGTTCGCCCAGGCCTTCAGAGGGGAGGGGGATGGGAGGGTAGGTGGGGGGGTTGTTGGATTTTAAGAGGTGAAAGTGATGGGGGGTTGTTTTAAATTGAATCATTTTTATATTGCTGTTATTGTTTTCATTTGTTGTAAGCCACCCGGGGATGCCGTAGGCATGAGGGGGCGGCTAATAAATGTGAAAAATAAATTTAAAAAATAAATAAAACCAGGCAGCCACACACCATGCCACCACACAGATGATTGAACTACTGTTTCTGGTTTTGGTATCATTCCTGGTCTCGTGAGATCATGAAACGATACCAAAAAAAGTCTTTGTTTGAAATTGGTAACAATATTGATCGATTACGACAATAATTAAAATGACATCGTCTTTAATAATGATAAAATGACACATTTTAATAACAAAAATGATAATGATAATGAAAAATGACATGGGGCCCTGGTGCACACCGTAACAGAAACTGGCTACAATGATCAGTGGACATTTTTCCAATTTCTTCATTTTTCCAACAGTGATTTCATTTTTCCAACACCTTCTGCTGGTGTGGGGGGAAATTCTAGGAAAGAAACCCCCAAAATGTGGGTTGGGACGCCAAGTTACAGGCCCATGACCAAACCCCAATGAAAGCCCAACTGGTCCTATCAGGCCTTGGTGCACTTGCTGCACCAAAGTCTTAGGCTGGACCAGAATCCCTAGATGTGGAAGGCCCTGCCCCCTACAAAGCATAATGGCAGTCTGTACGGAGCGTGGCCATGTTGGAAAAGTGTGGGGACAATGCCTTAGGCCCCTTACAGAACACCATGTCATCATGGCATTTCAGGCAGGGGCAGTAAGGACCTGTACCCAGACACATTGAGCGAGAGCCCAACTCTATTGGGCAAGGGTCAGATTTCTGGATCGAGCCTTGCTCTTCCCTAAATTGAAGTAATGTCATCTGTAGATGGGATCACTGTCCCCAATGATATTTCATATACTCATTTATGTGTTACTATATGGGTCTGTGGAATTATACATAAGATTCAAAATGGGGTCACATGGGCAAAATCTTGGGAGTTGCTGTTCTAGGGAAATCTTTCCAAAATTCCATGCTGGTGTCATGAGAAGTAACTTGAGAAGTAAAACTATAGAGAAGACACCATTACTATTAAGGTGTGCAGATGCTAAGTATTATTGGGATTTTTTTTTTCCTTGTATGGTTCCTTCCTACTAGATTTTTGCTACCCTTTATAGAACTTCTGTCATAGTTTATAGAATGGTTATCTATACGAACATCAGTAACCACTGGATTTATGGTAACTGAAAAGAACTAATGGTTGGTTTAACTGATTTACTGATATTACCATTTGCCAGTAATATCGATATTGCTGATTTTGACATATTACCACGTTGTCGTGGTATCAGTGTGATACTGGAGGATGTTCTAGGGCAAATTGGCAAAATGAATACTAACAAGTCACCAGGGCCAGATGGCATTCACCCTAGAGTTCTGAAGGAACTCAGATATGAAATTGCAGACCTACTGTTAGTAATTTGTAACCTGTCACTAAAATCTGCCACTATACCCGAGGACTGGAGGGTGGCAAATGTAACCCCGATATTTAAAAAGGGATCCAGAGGTGATCCTGGAAACTACAGACCAGTAAGCTTGATGTCTGTGCCGAGAAAAATGGACTGGAAACTTGGGGTGGGAATTTCGGTTCCCCCGGTATCCGATATTGCTGGTATTTTGCTGTACCGGCAGTATCGGACTAATCCGGTAATAGGGGGTACTGATACCGGTTCCCCGTGCTGGATTTTTTTACATTGCGGTCATTGAAATGAATGGCTGCAATGTAAAACAAACAAACAAACAAAAACCCACTTTCCCTCCCCCTTCCAGGCTGCGCGGGTGGAAGGGGGGGACACACACACCCCTCTGCCCAGCCTGATTTTTTTTAAAATTTTTTTTACCCAAAGTCCCTGCTAGTGTGGGCTCCAGACCCCCGCCGCGCTAGCGGTGGTGACCCGGAGCCCGCACCAGCAGGTACTAGGGCGATCCCTGGAGTGGGGGTGGTTTAACACACACCCCACCCCAGGGATCACCCTAACCCCCCACCCAGGGATCGCCTACCTTTTGCGCTCTGGGCGGTGGTGGCTGCTGCTGCTGCAGCATGGTGGTCTGGCAGTTTCAGCACTGGCTGACTTCAGCGCTTTACTAGGCCTTCCAGAAATCCGGAAGTTTCCCAGAAGGTCTAGTAAAGCGTGGAAGCCAGCCAGCGCTGAAGCCTCCGGACTGCTGTGCTGCAGCAGCAGCCACTGCCACCGCCCAGAGCATAAATGGGGTGGGGGGTAGGGTGATCCCTGGGGTGGGGGGGTGTTAAACCACCACCCCCATCCCAGGGATTGCCCTAGTACCTGCTGGTGTGGACTCCGGGTCACCGCAGCCGGCACAGAGGCAGCCCAGAGCCCGCACTAGCAGGGACTTTGGGTAAAAAAAAAATTTAAAAAAATCCAGGCTGGGCAGGGTGGGTGGGGGATGTCCCCATTGATTTTTTCCCCCCATTGATTTCAATGGGAATAGTTCCCCATTGAAATCAATGGAAAAATACCGGTATATTGGTTCTAATCTGGTAAGCCAGTTTTTGGGAAACCAGTATCCGGTAAAAACGGTATCTGGTTTTTTGCCTGAAGTCCCACCCCTATGTGGAAACCATAATTAAGGACAGAATTACAGGGCATGTTGACAAACATGGCTTAATGGGGAAGAGTCAACACAGATTTAATAAAGGTAAGACATGCCTCACTAACCTGTTGGAATTCTTTATTTATTTCAACAAATTTATACCCCTCCCTTCCTGCAAAGCAGCCCGGGATGGCTTCCAACAGATAAAAATACAATAAAAACAATCTAAAATTGTTTACAATAATAATAACATATTAAAACAGGGTAATATCATCAAATCAGGTGGGGGAGCTAAAAAAAACCCCTCACCCTACCTTCCCACCCTCCCCAAAGGCCTGGGTGAACAGCCAGGTTTTGCAACTTCACCGGAATGTCAACAGGCTAGGGGCCAGGCGAGCTTCCTCCGGAAGGGAGTTCCAAAGGCGCATCCCAGCCACCGAGAATGCCCTCTCCATTGTGACCCCTGCGCTTAACACGGGGGACCTCCAGAAAGGCACCCCCGGCAGACCGCAGGAGCCGCTCTGGGGCGCGGAGGGCGAGGCAGTCCCTGAGGTATGAGGGGCCCAGACAGTGTAGGGCTTTATAGATCAACACCAACACCTTGAACCTGGCTTGGCACACTATCGGCAACCAGTGCAGAGCTCGGAGCACAGGTGTAATATGCTCCCGACGGCCCTTACCCATAAGGAGATGAGCCACCGCATTCTGCACTAGCTGCAGCCTCCGGGCCAGGAACAAGGGAAGCCCCACGTAGAGCACATTACAGTAGTCCAGCCTCAAGGTGACGAAGGCATGGATGAGGGAGGCCAGGTCCGGGCCGGAGACGTACGGATGCAGCCTACTCACCAGATACAGCTGGCAGAAGGCAGCCTTAGCGACTGCCTGCACCTGCCGGTCCAGGCGGAGGTCTGCGTCCAGTATCACCCCCAGACTCCGAACCTGCTGAGCTATAGGAGGGCGAACCCCCCCAACCAGGGGGTCCACTACCTCCCTCCCTCTCCCCACCAACATCACCTTTGTCTTATCAGGGTTGAGTTTCAGTCTGCTCAGCCACATCCATTCCACCATGGCCTCCAAACATTGGGATAGCAATGAGACAGCAGGGTCTGGGTCAGTTGAAAAAGAGAGGTACAGCTGAGTATCATCAGCATACTGGTGACACCGCACCCTGAACCCTCTCATGACCTCCCCCAAGGGCTGCATATA
>QEPC01001418.1:786331-805484 GCA_003113815.1 Sphenodon punctatus
TCTATATATACAATATTACACAGGGGGAAACACAAAGAACACAGGGAGGGGTACAAAACTGAAATGAAAATCAATCTAATAATATTCCTACTCTAAATAAATCCAAAACTTAAAACACGGGAAGGGAATCAGGGATGGAAGAAGAGGGAGAGGGAAAGGATTCAATGGAGGGGGGTGGGAGGAAGGAAGATTGAACACAGGGAACACAGGAAGAGGTAAAAACAAAAAATAACTCCTAAATCTGTCTAATATAATCTAAAGAAATTAGAATATGGAGGTAAATGGGTTGGATCGGTGAAATAGAAGGAGGATGGCACTGAATTAGGAATAGGAAGGAACAAAAACTGCTGGGAGAGAGGAGCCTTCTGAATTGCCTGCTGTTCAGGAACAGTGACATGCTCAGAAGGTGTTGGGAAGAGGGGGGAGGCAATCAGTTTTGTTTCTTGCTGCGCCCGCCTCACCACAAGACCCATTGGCTCCGTGCAGCCTAGCCCGTGGCTAATTGCAGACTGCAAAGCTAGTGGTCTGAGGTGAAAAGGGATGGGGATTGGGCAGGCTGGCTGCTACTCCTAGTCTCTCCACCCCTGGTGCCTGGAATTCTGCTCCTCAACTGACTCCTGCTCCCTGTCAAGTTTTGCCTTCCAGTGACATGTTTTTGCCACCCGAACTCACCCGAACATGATCTGAATTGACCGAACTGTTTGGTCATTTCGACGTTTGGAATCTAGTTCAGTTCGGTCAGTTCATGTTCGGATTCGGGTTCAGGTATCGGTCGTTCGAACCAGCCGAGTTCGGGCCGAACTCCGAACCTCCGAACCTCTTTCGCACATCCCTACAAGGTAGTTAAAACACTAGCAGACTGTGAGGAACTGCAACAGGATTTTATGACACTGAGAGCCTGGGCGTCTAAATGATAAATGAGATTTAATGTGGACAAGTGCAAAGTGTCCACATAGGAGAAAATAAACCAAAATATGCGTACACAATTTTGGGTACTAAGCTAGGAGTTACCACTCAGGAAAAGGATCTGGGGGTGGTTGTGGACAATACAATGGGTGTTTTTACACACACATTTCTCCTGGATGTTTCCTGTTACATCCTGAACTTTCTGTGTGTCTAAAGATGCTTTTAGATGAGCGGATCGCCGTCACACGATATTTCAAAATTTGTGACGTGGAATTATATGAGACCCAAGTATGGGATCACACGCATGAAAGGTGGTTGTCCATTATTTGCCAACTACAAATTAAATACCTCACACATTGAGGGATTTAATTAGCGGTTGGCAAATAATGAGCATCCGCCTTTCATGCGCGTGATCCCCTACTTCTGTTTTGTGTAATCCCGCGTTGTGGGATTTTGAAATATCGGGCGAGCGGATCACGCAACGGTGACCCACTCTTCTAAAAGAGCCTTAAATCACTCACCCAGATCTTAAACATCCGAATCTTTGAACTTCTGTGTAGAACTTCTCCAAGAACTTTTGTGTGTAAAAAGTTCTCCTTTTAAACTGCGTTGCTCCAGGCAGCTGTGGTCACTTGGTTTCCATGGCAGCCTGTCACATGTACAGATGTGGCTACTTTAGGCTGCCTCAGGGCAGGGTTTGTTTGAAGAATACATTCAGGAACTGCCTCAGGGCAGAGTGTGTGTGAAAAATGAATCCGGAACTTACTTGTGGACCTGTAAACCCAGAAGATTGAAAAATCCAGAACATTAATGTGTGTGTAAAAATGCCCAATGAAATCCACACTGTAGTGCTCAGCAGCAGTCAGAAAAGCAAACAGAATGTTTGGAATTATTCAGAGGGGGATAGAGAACAAAACTGAGGATGTCATAATGCCTTTATACAAATCAATGGTGCGACCACACCTCAAATGCTGTGTGCAGTTCTGGTCACCCCATCTCAAAAAAAGACATAGCTGAACTAGACAAGGTACAGAGAAGGGCAACAAAGATGATCAAGGGCATGGAACGGCTCCCATATGAGGAGAGGCTTGGTAAGTTGGGGATCTTCAGTTTGGAGAAGAGACAACTGAGAGGAGATATGATAGAGGTCTATAAAATCATGAGTGGTGTGGAACTAATAAACAAGGAGCAGTTACTTACCCTGATCTCTCAGCTAGTACTAGAACTAGGGGAGACTCCATGGAACTCATAGGTGGCAAGTTTAAAACAAATTTAAACAAATATTTTTTCAGCGTATAATTGGGTTGTGGAATCTACTGCCAGAGGCTGTGGTAAGGGCCAATACTATAACTGAGTTTAAAAGAGGTTTGGACAAGTTTCTGGAAAATAGGTCCATTAGCAACTGTTAGTCAAACAGGATCAGGGAACATGACGGAAGCTGGGGGAAAACAACAGGGAATGGATCCCCCATTGTGACCTGTTGGGTGCTTCTCCTAAGCCACCGTGGTTGGCCATTGTCGGAGACAGGATGCTGGGCTAGATGGACCATTGGTCTGACCCAGTATGGCACTTCTTATGTTCTAATATTCTTATGTCACTTAGACATTTCCCCGTTTGTTCCATGGTTACTGAATCATTTCATTTTCCCATAATTTCTTTCTGGTTTACTGCCTCCCTGGCCAGAGAACTCATTTCAAGTTTAACTTGGTTTCCCATTGGATTCCTGGTTTGCTGTAGCATTTGGTATTTTGTAAAAATCATTTAACCAATAATGGCATTAATATCAATACCATTCGGTATTTCAGAATGTTGATTATCCAATAATGGTATTCTGTTATTGATTGGTTTACAGGTTGATTATCTGGAATATCAGTTATTAACCACAGTTACTGAATTTTGTATAGGGTGAGGCCACATGAGACAGGGAGTGGAGGCTCCCATGCCTTAGGTAGCCTTACCCCTACCGGGCAAATCAAACCAAATCAAATAAGTTTATTGTGGCCGAAGCCTTTACAATTTCTATTACCAAATCCAACACAAGGTCAAAATCAACACAATACAATACAATTACTATTAACACTATCCGTATTGGAATCACTTTAACAAACAAACAAATTTGAATAGTTAAAATAAATCCTTAAATTAGGTCCCTACTTAAAACAATATTACAATCAAATTATACCATGATCTGTTCCATCGGAAGAATAAAGGGAATAAAGGGTCTGGAGGCTGCAGCTGGTGCAGAATGGGGCAGCTCGTCTCCTTATGGGGACGGGCCGTCAGGAGCATATTACACCTGTGCTCCGAGCTCTGCACTGGCTGCCGATAGCGTGCCAAGCCAGGTTCAAGGTGTTGGTGTTGATCTATAAATCCCTATACGGTCTGGGCCCCTCATACCTCAGGGACCATCTCACCCTCCGCGCCCCAGGGCGACTTCTGCGGTCTGCCGGGGGTGCCTTCTTGGAGGTCCCCCGTGTTAAGCGGGGGACCACAATGGAGAGGGCATTCTCGGTGGCCGCGCCTTGCCTTTGGAACTCCCTTCCGGAGGAAGCTCGCCTGGCCCCAAGCCTGTTGACATTCCAGCGATGTTGTAAAACCTGGCTGTTTGCCCAGGCCTTTGGGGAGGGTGGGAGGGTGGGGTGAGGGGTTTTATCTCCCCCACCTAACTTATAACTTTTATATATTGCTAGCCCTGTTTAAATATTTTTAAATTTTTGTATTGAGTGTTTTAAATTGTTTTTATTGTATTTTATTGTTGTAAGCTGCATGGCAGGAGGGGCGGGATATAAATCTATTAAAATAAATAAATAAATAAATAAATAATTCTGAATCAATGCCACTAAACAATTTTATAAGTGTTCTATCCAGGATGGACAATGGAGAGCATAGTTATTTAAATACATCACTCTCCATACAACGAACATTCAAAGATAACATGGGGGAGCGATTCTATTGCTCCTAGTTTACAACATTGACAGATTCGTTCAGTATGGGGGATTTCCCGGTACCTGCCCTCAAGGAATGCCAAGGGAAATTCCCTTAAGCAAAATAGTGCCAGGGCCTACCGCCTCTGCCAATCCGTCCAGTTCATCAGGTAGTATGGATCTTTTTTAAAGGGAGAAATACTAGAGAAAGTGGGAACTACCTTCTGGTTCCTTACTAGAGACTAGCGATGGGCTAACAGAATGTGGTTCTAATGTTTGGTCATTCGGTTCAAAACTCAAGTTCAGATTCCATGGTTCGGTTCAGCCAAGTTCAGCCGAGTTTGGTCGAACTTGGCCGAACCTTCAAAAATAGCGAAACCAAAAAGAAATCGAAACTGAAATGAAATCGAAACCAAAACCTAAGTTTTGGCCCTGGAAAGATGTTTTTCCTGCCTCCGAACTCATCCAAACTCATCCAAACTCGACCAAACAGTTCGGTCATTCAAGAGTTCGGTTCGGACGTTCAGTTCGGGGTCTGAACAGACCGAGTTCGGTCCGAACTCCAAACATCCGAACCGCGTTCGGCCATCCCTACTAGAGACTCCTCCTGTTGCAACTCCTGATCCAGGATGTGATTCTTTATTAAGTTTTGCACCCTTTTGTAGTCCATCTGAGCTAAATACTTCTTAGAGAATCCTAAGTTGTGGAACAAACCTTGTATGCCCAAACCCCACTTTTCAAAAGGTTCATTCTTCCACGTATCCCATACTAATGAACTGCTCCCTCTGCTTGGGACAGATAACTTGAGCCGTGTCACAACTACTGCCTGGGTTTTTAAAGGACGAGAAAACGTTTCCGCCCTTAGCAGTGCCTGAGGGGTACATTTAGGAACACCCAAGATAGCTCGTAAGAACTTGTTCTTCAGGCTCTCAAGTTGTCCTAGAAACTTAATTCCCCATATTGGAAAGGCATGTAAGATCTTTGGGACTATTTTGGCCCTGAATAAATGGAGAGCCGGTTTGACTAGTTTCCCACCTTTTGAGAAATAATAGCCTATAATTACTTGGGTTTCACGTCGGGCCTGCGGAAAACTGCCTCATAATGAAGTTTCCAGCTTCCAGAAGCTGCAATGGTCACTCCCAAGTATTTGAAAGAGGGAACTTGTTCAATCACCTGCTGATTCATTACCCACCTATGCTTCCTCTTTGTTGGTCCTGTGACCAATATTTTGGTTTTTGAATAGTTTATTAAAAGTCCCTCCTGGCCTCCCTGAGCAAACAAGCCACATGATGCAGTGGCTCATGTGATCTGAGCCAACCGGATGTTCCCCCCAATGGTGGCCCCTCCCCCAAGACATTGGGGCAGATGCCCCTTCAAGCCCCTCAGGGGTCCCCCCCATGCTTTCTGGGGAGCCAGGAGCTGCTCCTCAGCTGATCCAGTGTCAGCGCTGTCAGTTTTCCCCTCTTGTCTGAAGGCTTTGTTTATATTTTAACTCTCCTCTTGGAGAGCTGATGAGTCATATGTAAACAAAACCTGCAGGGAAAGAACTCTGCAAGGGAAGGAGGGGACAAACTTCCTCCTCCTGCTGCTGGTCCCCCCTCCCTCTAGCTTTCCACTCACTGGCTAGAGAGATAAAGGGATGCGGAGACTTAGAGAATCTCCCCAAGCCCTCAGAAAGCTTGCGCTGGGCGTCGGCCCAGAAAAGTACTTCTTTCTGGGGTATTGGGGAGGGAGTAGAGGGAGGTGCCATGTGTGCCTTGGCTGGGTTCCTATGGAGAAGCCCAGTCAATCAATAAGGCCTAGGGGGCATGTCAAGGTGCCTTTTCAAAATGCCCTGGCCACCCCATAGCTCCTTTTTCTCCCCCCTGGCCCCTCCTCTACCAGAGTGGGAGGAGGGAGGGAAATAGCTCATTCTTCCTTCCTCCTTAGGTTCACTGGAGATGAGGCAGAAAAAAGAAAAAAGAGAGAGAGAGAGAGAGAGCGAGCGCCTGTAACAGGGAGTGCTAGGCACCCTGTTCCAAGAAGCTGTGGCACTGGCCCTTTAATGGAGAGCAGCCAGGCTGGCACTTCTGCAGGTGGAGGGGGTTTGAAAAGCTGCCAGAGTATCTGAGAGAGAGAGAGAGAGAGAAAGAGAGAGAGAGACAGGCCGGGGCTGATGCTGCGGGAGCAGCAACTGAGAGAAGAAACCTGGAAGTAGCCACAGGCTCTGGGGAAGGCTGGACCAAGAGGCAGAGAGAGTGAGCTGGTTGGGAGGCTCTATGTGGAATGTAAGGTTTGACTCCCTTGGCAGGACAGGGAGATCCTGTGGCCAGGGAGCAGAGTGAAACAGACACCCCTGAGTCCGGAGCTCAGAGGAGGAGCTGGAGGGACATGAAGTGACTGTGAGTAAAGCATGCCCAGAAGGGCTGGAAAGGCAGCGGGGATGCACACTTAGCTCCCTGGAGGGGGAGGCAGAAGGAACAGAGGCACAGACACCGAGGGCCCTGTTAGAGACTGCAGGAGGGAGTCAGGACTGGGCAGAAGGAGCCCAGAACAGGAACGGGCTTGGCCTGTGAGCCCAAGAGATTTCTGGGTGGGTCTGTGACCCCTGAAGGTGGGCCTGCAACCCCTGAAGGTGGGCCTGCAACCCCTGAAAGTGAGGCTATGACCCCAGACTGTCCCTGCCCAAGGCAGGCTGTAAGGCCCTGAGGAGGTCAGGGAAAGAGAGGAAATAAAAGAGTTAAATGTTGGGGCACGCCTGGTGGTGTCTCCATTGCCCCCCCAAAATGGACCACCGGCAGGGGGTAAACCCTGCCACAGTGCCCCCTCTTTTTTTTACAAGAGAGGAGATGCTGGGGACTTGTTTGGAGTCCCTGGCCTCCTTGTTGGAGGGAAGAACAACAGAAGGTGGTTATCAGAGTCAGACTAGAGTGTTCAGGAGGTCTCATCCTTTCAGAAACTGGTAAGTTTTGAAAAAACAAACCCTCTCCTCTGATCTCCTGTACATTGTTTGTTTGCTTGTGCTTTCTTTTGTCCTCTTCTCTCCCTCCACACCCCCATGAATTACAGGTAGAGGTATTACTAATTTTGTGAACCCAGTTGGAAGGCCTGTGTTGCCTCGCCTCCTAGACTTTAAAATATTTTCTTGGCCCTTGCTGTTTTCGTTTTTCACCCCGTGTGAGACCCTGTCACCCTAATTGTCTGCTTTTTATTTGTTTGGGCTGGGGGGGGTGGAGGGGGATGGGTGGAAGGGTTTTTAATGGCTAGTCTTTGCATGAATGCTCCCTCTCTGGTTGCAGCAGCTGCCTTTTACATTGCAAATTTAGTTTGCAACAGAACTGTGTAGCATGTTCTGGGGGACAAGTGGAATTTCATGCTGCTGCTTTTGTGGTGTGAAAAGACTAAACATAATGTTGCTGACTTGAGATGGTTTTCTTTGTTTGCTCTGTGTTTGCATGTGCACTGCTGGAGTTCCCCCTCCTCTCCCTCTGCCTGCAGTAGGATCTGATTGGACTGGGAGATAAAGCTGTTTGTAAACAAACAACTCCTCCCCATGTGATTGATCAGATGGTTGTTGCTTTGTAAAGAAGGTTCTTCGAGATGGCTTCTAACATTCTCACAACTGGGTTGTGCATGGCATGCGCACCATATTCAAATAATAGACTATGTGATGGTCTCAAGCTCCTCTAGTATAAAAAGCACTCTCCCCCTCAGAATGACAGTTCCGTCCAACCCTTTCTAGGAATATTCCATGCAGGCCTGGAAGGGTGGGTGTTGTGAGAATGTTCGGAACCATCTCGAAGAACCTTCTTTACAAGACAGAAACCTTCTATTCTTCTTCAAGTGGCTTCTCACAGGCCATTTTTACATGGCTCCACCGGGTGGGGGATCCATGGGCATGCCAGTGGGTGGGTGGGGTGTCCACACGGCTGCACACGCATCCCCACTCATCCCCTACTCATCTGCACCCACGGAGCAACTGCCATTTCCCCCATTTGCTCCATGCAAGGGGAAGAGATGGGGGGTGAGTGGGGATGCGTGTTAGGAAGACACATGCAGGCACCTCCAGTCACTGTGGGCGCGTCCGCTGCATCATTCTCATGGGGCTCCCCCACCCATGAACACTCAGAAATCTGTGTGTTCATGGGTGGGAGAGACCTGTGTAAAAAGGGCCACATTCTCACAACTGTCTTACTTATACTGTCTTAGGTAGGAATTTAGGATGTAAAGCAATATGTATTCTATCTTGGAAAATCTGCAAATATGGTTCTGAGATTATGGCTGCTATTTCACTAACTCTTTTTAATGAAGTTATTTCTAAAAGGAATACTGTTTTTAAACCCCCACCCCATAACCAGTTCATTTGTGCTCCTCATATAATGAATTCACGCTTCCCCGGGGGCACAAATGAACTGATTATGGGGTAGGCGCATGGGGTAGGCGCAGCGTGAATTGATCATGGGGGAACAGCTGAACTGGTTATCTATCGATCTATTTTCACAGCATAATGCGCTTAATAGGCTGGCTGCATTTTGGGTGTTTTGTGTGTTTGATAGCAGTGCCCCTAGGCCCACTGGAGAGGGGGGCATCTTGGCCAGGGGTCCATTGCACCCTAGCTACGCCCCTGCTAATGGCTAGTCTTTGCATGAATGCTCCCTCTCTGGTTGCAGCAGATGCCTTTTGCATTGCAAATTTAGTTTGCAACAGAAATGTGTAGCATGTTCTGGGGGACAAGTGGAACTTCATGCTGCTGCCTTTGTGGTGTGCTAAAGACTTAACATAATATTGTTGGCACCTTGAGATGGTTTGCTTTGCTTGCTCTGTGTTTGCATGCGCAGAAGGGCTGTGCTGCCTCTCCTCTTATGCTTTAAAATATTTTCTTGGCACTTGCTGTTTTAGTTTTCCTTCCTGTGTGAGACTCTGTCACCCTAATTGTCTGCTTTCTGTTTGTTTGTGGTTTTTTTTGGGGGGGGGAGGTTGGAGGGGAATGGATGGAAGGGTTTTTAATCTTTGCTGGAATGTTCACTGCATTTAAAATGGTCCCTTTTCCAGTACCAGTTTCAAGGCTTTTCTGCTGCAAGAAGACCACCATGCCACATGTTGGTTCACTAATAACTAGTCTGTGCATGAATGTTTGTTCCTTGTCTGATAAATTTAGTTTGCAATAGAACTTCGTAGCATGTTCTGGGGGAGAAGTGGAACTTCATACTGCTGCTTTTGTGGTGTGCTAAAGACTTAACATAATATTGTTGGCTTGAGATGGTTTGCTTTGCTCACTCTGTGTTGGCACTGCCTACTGTTGGCCTGGCCCCGACTACTGTTGGCCTGGCTCCATCTACCACTGGCCCCTCCCACTTCTGGCCATGCCTTTTGTCCCACCAGCCTTGAAACCCACCAGCCGCCACTGGTTTCCCCCCCACCCCACCCTGGGGCAGGGCAAGCTGCTGCCTGCTCCTCGATGCGTCCTTAGAAAAATGCCAAGAATGCGTCATGGATCAGCCTTATCCCAACTGGGGTAAGACTGCCTAGGGTGGGGCAAACACATGACTGGGCCTCTTCTGCCTGCCATGCAGTGAACTCCGCAGCAGCAGGACCATAAGTGATGGGTGTTAGTGCCATTGTATGTGGCCATGTCATGATCAGGGGAGGGCTCTTTGGCTGGGGGCAGGGAGTGCGCCACGGCCAGGCGCCCGCTCATGTGGGCAACACTTTGGCCCATCCCAACCACAGTTGCAGCTCCAACAGGGGCTGTCTTGCAACCATCTGGCTGGCTCTCTGTACATGCCCCATAGTGTGGTGTTGGTGACTGTCAGCCGTGGGGCTGTGCAGGGATGTGGCTGCCATCACTCATGAGGCTTCACCCTATAGTTTTAATCTTTTACTGAAATTTTCTCAGAAGTCGCAATTTTCGTTCAGTCAGAGTCATTTTAAGGGATGCTGTTGGGAGTTGTAGTTACCACTATTAATCACCTCCAGCGTCTTAATAACTTTGATGTAACCTCTTTAATAAATGTAGCTCACAAGCAACCAAGATCTACTTCATTTAATTAGTCATACTGAAAATCAGTTAAGTATAATCAAAGTTCTTTTAGCTTTCCTATAGCATTTTATCTTCACAGCAAACCAATATAGGCTTTTCAAACCCTGATGTGATCAGAGAGTTCCCAAAGGGAAACATTAACATGTCTTAGCCTTGGTCAGACTAATCCAGTCTCAGAATTAGGCAAAAGACTTGACATTAATAGATAAAGTCTAATTAAGGGAGAAGGCAAATTTACGTCTGTAAGTGCAAGTCATTATAACTTTTCCAATGCATCTAAGTACACAAGATACAGGAACTAAGTCACTGTCTTTGAGAAAAGCAGTAGACTCCAAAGTAGAGCTGAGATCAATATCCATGACAAATATATTATTTTCTGAATTTGTTGCTCCGATCTAGATCTGCTGAAACATAGAACAACCGCTATTTGGTTCCTATCTGTGTGTGTGTGTGTTTGTTGTTTTGGGGCTTTTGCACATAGCTTGGGTTGTTCTGGTGCAAGTACTTATTGCTATTGCTGCTGAAATGAACTCCCCAATAGAGCCCAAAACAACCAGAGATGCAAATATGTGCTTTGATTGCAAATATCATTTGAATAGCTATCTGAAAATGCAAATGCTATCCATGAATACAAAATCCACTGTTTCAGTTCCACTTTGAAACAACTTATTGTCAGCTTAGATTTTGAGAGAAAGTAAGGTTGCAATGTCGATTCCAAATATAGGCAATGGAGAGAAAAAGTAGTAGAGTGATATCTTTTATTGGACCAACTTCAATTGGTGGAGGTGTGCAAGCTTTCAGACCTCAAAGGGTCCTTTCCCCTACCTCCCTGCCCCTCGTTTTGCTAGGGATGGGCGAACGCGGTTCGGAAGTTTGGAGTTCGAACCAAACTCAACCAGATCAGTTGACTGAACCGAACTTCTGAACTGAACTCGATTTTTGAACCGAACTGAATTTCCGAACTCGGCTCTGTTCACCCATCCCTAAAAGATAATATTCCATTTAGTTCAATGGGGTTTGAATTTCCGAACTTTGTTCAGAAGTTCGGAGTTCGGACAAAACTCGAATAGTTCGGTAGACAGAACCGAACTTCCGAATCGAACTCGATTCTGTTCGCCCATCCCTACCTTTTGCCAATGTTCCGCCACACTGTATATACCTCACTGCTTTGCTTAGTTTCCAGTTCTAACTCCTGACTTGCCTGATGAAGGACCCTGTGAGGCGCAAAAGCTTCCATACCTCCACGAACTGGAGTTGGTCTAATAATATGTGTATGCAGGATCCACAGGATATGGAACAGAGCCATGTGCTTAGCATTTAGCATGCCCCATTCACTTCAAGGGGACTCACACTGCACTGATTGCTACCTCTGGCATTAAGGGGCTGTAGCAGGGCACCACTTGACCATGGGGTAAGTGTATTGGTGCCCAAAAAGACTTGTACTCCAGGGGTTAAGTTCTTAACTGTTTGTTTAAACCCAAATTCCCAGTTCAGGTAGAATGCCTCTGGCCAGTCCACAGTCTAAGCAATAGAGCCTAGCCACACACACAGTTCCAGGCTAGTTATCTCCATGCGCCTACAGATTCTCTTCAGGCCCTCAGATAGAGACCTCCTCCCTTCTAGGCATCCAGAACAGGCACTTTCCAGATCTCCAGACAGCCTCTTCAGGAGATGCACTTTCCATAGTGCTCAGGAGCAGACTGCCTTCACCTTCAGGCTGGCTAGCCACACCCACTGGCTTCCACTTCCTGTCAGTGGCCATCTTAGGTTGCTCACATGGCAGGTGCCATCTTGTGGCCTAGCGCTACCACAGGGACACAAATTGTTACTCTGATCAGTGACGTCTCCCAACTAAATGAGTAATTGATAGGGCTGTGCAAGGGGGGGAAATGTTGTATTTCTGATTTCTATTCTGGTTTCAGTGCCAATTTTTGTCTTTCAAAAGTTTGGGACCATTTTTAAGAGAAAATCTCCTAAATTGATTGGGAATCAAGCAGGGAGGGAGGGTGCAGCCTGTGTGTAGCCTCTGTACATGTGACGGGGTGCAGTCCTCTGTCTGTGTGCATGGAAACACACTTCAGCAGGTGGTGACCCTGCAGTAAACAACAAAGAAACCTGCTATCTTCAAGCTCCAGTGTACCAGGAAGGGGGATCCCATGCCCTTGACCAATCCCAGGCAGGGGGATTCCACTCAGTAATGTCATTCATGGAACTCAAGAATTCAGCAGGGACTATTTCATTTGTTGGTTTTTGTTTTCATTTTTGCTATTAACATTTTGGTTTTTCTGGTTTTTGTTATTGAGAATTTTCATTTTTGTAATTGTTTCATTTTTGTTTTTCATTGGTTTCAGTGGGAAATGTATTTCTGATGTTAACTTCTTCATTTTTCATCTAACTTGCATGTGATTGGGAAAGATTGTACCTGCCACTAAGGGGATAAATCCTGCCAAATTCCATAAGGTTTGGATAAAATTTTCTGATTTGATAAGAAATGTAATTTTATGGTTTGCACATACATTTTGTTTTCAATCCAATTTGGATGGAATTGGACTCATTGTACCTCCCCATAAAAGTGATAACCCATGCCAAATTTCAGAAAGACTGGATAAAGAGTCCTGTTTTTAAGCAGTTTAATAATGTCATGGTTTACACACATATTTCCAGCGGTAACATCTTTGTTGTCCATCCAATTTGGATGCAATTCAGACAGCTTGTGTCTCTCACCAAAGGGATCATATCTGACATATTTCAAAAAGATCGAATAAAGGGTCCCAATTTCATAAGTAATGAACATTTCTTGATTTTAACAGAAGCCATAAATATCCTTAAATCGGTTGCAGGTGTTGCCTCTGTTTAAATGATAACGGTTTTACTAGATGCAGACATCTGCTTTTTTGAGCATTTGTAGAGAGGGTGAAGAATACAGCAGGTGCCTGAGGCAATAGCACTGACATAGGTTTCAGTCATTGGCACTCCAACATCTGTGGGGGAATACATGGAGGAGAATAGCTGTAGAGTTCTGCTTTTATTAGCACTTTCATTGAGACTGGAGACTGTAGCACACACAGTTTTCTTGTTACTGGCAACTTGGAAGCATCTGCTTAGGAAAGAGCCAATAAGAGATTCTCTTATATCCTCTCTCACACTGCTGCAGGTTGTGTTTGGGATGCCAGTTGGATAGCCTGAATATGTCAATCATGTCTCTTGATTGCTGGTCTGCTCCCCCCCTCCCCTCTGCCTTGCTTCCTGAAGTCTCAGTTATGTCCTGACATATTTTTTTCCCCAAATTGTTTTTTCAGGACTTGTATTCTCATGTCTTCTGTTAAAATCACAAAAGTTCAATTGCTTATAAAATTGTGGGCTTTTATTCAATCTTTCTGAAATTTGTCAGGGATGATCCCTTGGGAGAGGGGTAAAATGGGACGAATCCCATATCCCATGCGCACTGTGTGCACATGAGTGTGCAAACCACACACATCTCATTGTGACAAGCGGAACCCAAGTGGATCCCACTTGGGATTGCAGTTAATGAGTCCAAATTTCATCTACATTAGATGGAAAACAAAGCTGTTACTGCTGGAAATGTGTGCATAAACAACAAAATGTAAATTGCTTATACAATTGGGACCTGTTATCCAATATTTATTTAACATAGCAGGAATGATCCCTTTTGTGAGGGGTACAAGCAGTCCAAGTTTCATCCACATTGGATGAGTGGAATAGAAGTTTCAGCCAGAAATGCATCACAAACCACGTTAAATCAAGACGCTTAATTCAATCTTTCTGATATTTGACAGCTATGGGTTCCTTGGTAAGGGGTACATAACCTCCACATGTCATGCAAATCAGATGGGGGGAAAATAGCTACAGCCTGATACTTATGTCCCAAATTTTTAAAACAAATTAATTCCAGAATTTTCATTTTTATTCCAAAACTTAATTATTAAATTTTTCATCTTTGTTTTTTTTTGTATTAATAGCAAAAATGAAATTCTGTTATTAATACCAGTAAAACAAAAATGAAATGCACAGTGCCCCCCTAGAATCCAGTTTCCTGGGCACAGTTCCACCCCCAGCTACCTGTGGAAGCAGGTCAAGTCCCTGAGCCACAAAGCACTCAAAGATCAAAAGTAAATCTACATCAAAACAAAATCCACTCCTATATATCACCATTTTTGCAGCTAATCTCTCCCATGACCAGTGCAATATACCATGGAACTTGAAAGATGCACAGATTGGTAGACCAGCAATTCAAAACATAATAATTGAAGTGGAAACCGAGATACAAAGCACACTAACACATACGGAAAAATGTCAGGGCAGTATTTGTGTTTCACATTCAGAAGTCAAAAATGGATTTTGTGTTTGTGTTTTCTCCAAATTATACTCGCAACTCTAGTTAAATTATTCTTGCCCAAATGTAAATCTAAAATTCCACTAGCTGGAACTAATGGGCTGCTTATAAGGAGGATGGCAGAAGTTGTTCCCAAAGCATCCCCTGTTTCCCTTTCCCTACTAAATTGGCATGTTCTCTTAATCCCAGCAGAGTGCCTGCCCATCCTTCTCATTGTGACTTTCACTGCCCAGTTGATAAAACTATGCCCAACCAAACCAGACCAGCTTCCTTTTTCTTCAAATAATCTCTCCTATAAAAAAAAAATTAGGAAAATTAATAACCACCTAATGTCTTATAACTAAACCACAGGATGAACACAGGACTTAAATGATCCCAACTTCCAATGCCCCACTGTTTTAATTTCCCCTTCAGACATACCTTCAGCAACAGCCAAGGTTGCAGCACCAATTCTGAAGGAATGTGAACCATATTTATTAGGCAACAATCTCCCAACTTGCAGCGCCTTCTTAAAAACTGCTATAAACTGATAGCGAGTTAGAGGTGCACAGCCATCATGGCAAAACAGTGGATGCATGCCTGCATTGCAGCTGCTTATATAATCTCACATAGCCCTCACTAGACAAAGGTGACTCCCTGGAAGGCTATGTAACAAGCCACAAACTATCTGACCACAACCTCTCTGATCTGTTCTTTAGGGATGGGCGAACGCGGTTCAGAAGTTCGGAGTTCGGACTGAACTCAACCAGTTCAGTCGACCGAACCAAACTTCCAAACCGAACTCGATTTTTAGAACCGAACCAAATTTCTGAACTCGGTTCTGTTCACTCATACCTATAAGATAATATTCCATTTAGTTCAATGGGGTTTGAATTTCCGAACTCTGTTCGGAAGTTCGGCGTTCGGACCGAACTTGAATAGTTTGGTCGACCGAACCGAACTTCTGGACCGAACTCGATTTTCAAACCGAACCGAACCAAATTTCCGAACTCAGTTCTGTTCACCCATCCCTACTGTTTTTGATCTCTGTGAGATGAACTTAACCCAGTTATGTTCCATAAACAAATCCCCTACCTTAATTTCACTTCCTGATGCCACCTTTCTAGATTCAACAACTAATTCACTAACTCTAAATGTACCCCCCAAAGCAGTCTTAAATGCACCCTGAAATAAAATAACCTCTTAACATTAAAACACACCCTGGGTAACATTTGACAAAGCAAAGACAAGATTGTCATTGTCACCAGTTCCCTCTCATCTACAACTCTGGTGGCCTCTCTATACCAACATTCAAGCATATGTTTCATATAAAAACCTTGCGAATCCATTGGAAAAACAGATACCCCACTCATGAACATAAGTGCTAAAAACTTACCTTTGATGGTTCCGGGAGACAGGCCCTTATTGTGAAGCTGCAACTCAAATTGAATCAGTTGCACCTCCAGGAAAGGAAAAGTTAAAAACCAACCCTTACTAGCTCTAAATGCTTAAAAATCCCTAGGTGTTCTCTCATTTGCAACCCACATTCTCATTGCCACAGATCCCTGCATAGCTCTCAAAAGGTCTAACATCCAAGGTTCCACAGTTCCTTTGGGACATTCTCTGGTGCCTCGCAGGCCATCGGGGCCAATAAACGGAAACGGTTCATCTGGAAGCAAGAGAAGGCATCTGCTATGCCATTATCAACACCTGGCACATGTCTAGCCACAAAAAGAATGTTATGTTCTAGACATGTTTTAAAAACCGCACCCCACACCTTCCCAGGCATCCCACCTCTATCTGTGGTTCAACTGCATTAGCCTGCAATCCTTGACCCTGCCTGGGAACATCGTCTGACCTCTCACTCCTGCTCACTTCTCCACTGCTACCAGGCTGCTCAACAGTGCCACCTGGTTGACACTCAGTCATTACCTCAATATTTAATCCTGGAGACTGTGCTTCCAGCACCAGAGCACCCGCCTCATGTCCCTGCCCCACTAATGAGGCAAGATTTCTCATAAATTCCTCACAGCCCCCCAGCTGCCTCTGACTAGAAAACGGTAGGGCCCTACTGTTCTCCCTTTCTTGGCCAGGAGCTTCACTCCAGACCTGCCCCCCTTCATTCTGACCCCTCCAAGGTCTAGGTGCTGGGGCTTTGCCTTTATTAGAGCCCTTACTCGGACCTTTCCAAGGGGCTTTATCTGGGGCTTTTCTGTCCCCTTTCTTGCCCTTGTTCCCCATCTCTCTACAAATGACCCTACAGGCAGCTAATTGAAAACACCCTTATGCCCTTTACTGCCCCCGCTCCCTCCTTGACCAGCCCTCACTGCAACCTGACCCAAAACTGACCGGACCTCGCACCGCAGCACCTGCTGCTACCGGCAACACTCCTGGACTCTGAACACGGTGCCCAAGAGAAGCTCTCCTTCTCTGTCAACACCAGCTCTTCCTCCAGCCTCAGGAATCACGCTGATAATGCAGGTATTTCTGCTAGGTAGGTGTTCCCAGCCAGCTCCAACTTCAGGGCTTCAAATTTCAACTGTCTCCGGGCTCTCACAAGACGTCTCTGCCATGCAGTTCAGCCATGGCTGCATAGCAACTCCTGGGCTGTGCTGCAAATCTAATCCTTCCTAAGAAGACTACAGCCTGCCTTGCTCAATCCTTAAAGGTAAGGGAGCAGGACAAACTCACCCACCCCTCATTACTTTGGGTTGGGAGGGGTGAGTGCCATTGTCCTCTGGGGTCACAGGATTTTAAGTCTCAAAATGGGCTCTCACAGGTAAAAGTTTGGGAACTGCTGTTTTAAAACTGCTATTGGCAATGCTTAGCTACTGCGATGTGTTATATTCTGACTATCAGATCACAAGCTTCAAATTATTTACTTCAGACTCATCCCATGGATTTCATTGTATTGTGGTGGAAACACCCAAATTAGAATGAGTTTGGGCTGAGACAAGTAGTCACAACATTTCACATACTCTCATCTTTGGGATTTTGCAAAACTTTCTGAAGAAATGGCACTCAAGTCTTTAAAAGGCTAAGCCAATGGGTGGCCAACCTGCCTTGGGACACTTTGAAAACATGCCAACCTGCACTTTACTATAATTCATGTCAAATATTACACCCAAGAGAACATATTACACCAACATCTACCCCAGAGCAGCCTTCTGCCTAAACCATCTTAGTGCTTTCTCGTATGCTGCCGTCTTCCCTGTTAGCTCCCTTTCTGAATGCATTTGCTCTGTTCACTCCCTCCCAGTCTTCAAATCCCTCCTGAAAACCTACCTCTTCTGTCAGGCTTTCCTAGTTCCTTACCCCTATAGATAGATTTTTAATGCTCCTCCTTACACTGTCTTATCCTTCAGAATCCACCTCCTCTTTTGTAATAATAATAATAATAATAATAATAATAATTAATAATAAATTATTATTATTAGCATTTATATAGCACCAGCGATGTACCTGGCACTTTACAAAGAGTAAGATGGACACGGTCCCTGCCCGAGAGCTTACAATCTAAAGACAGGGGGAAGGGAGACAGGGAAGGGGGAACAGAGGGAAAGACAAGGAATGTGACATTCATGAGGATGCGAGAGCTCAGGTACACGTTCTTGGCTTGGTTACAGAGAATTGGGAGTTTGCAGATAACAGGTGGGGGATAATCCTGGGTGGGGATGATTAGCAGGAGTTAGGAAGGGTGAAGCAGGGTGGAAGAGGTGGGTTTTGAGGAGGGACTTGAAGGTGTGGAGGGTGGGGGCCAGGCGGACAAGGGCAGAGAGGGAGTTCCAGGCATGTGGGGCAGCGATGGAGAAGGGACAAAGGCGGCTGGGGTAGTAGGGGAGACATCGGAGGGTGAGGGAGGGGGTGGAAGAGGAGCAAAGGGCTCAAACAGGGGTTTGGAGGGAGATCAGGGCAGAGAGGTAGGGGGGAGCAAGGTTGTGAAGGGCTTTGTAGGTGAAGACAAGGAGCTTGTGCAGAATACGTTTAGGAAGTTAATCACGGCCGCATGTACCTGCAACTTCTCAGCTTCAGGAATGTATCCTGTCTCCCCCTATGTGTCCCTCCTTTTGTTACCCTCCCTCTCCTCATTCCATTCTAGATTGTAAGTTCCTCAGGAAAGGGACTCCTCTCTAACCCTGGCTTATCAGCACCAGCTACACTGCTAGCACTGTATAAGCTATAAACAATAATTATAATAATAAATATTAATAACTTGCACCAGGCACAGAGTGAGAGAGACGTGCCAAATGGAATGAGAAGCTTGCTGATTCACAGCTGGGCTATTCTCAACCAAGCACTTGTCTATGATAGAAAAGAAGCCATCAGCATCTCAGATGTTGGCTCTGATGGCCTGGCATGACATTTAAAGGCAGAACATCAAAGCTGCAATGCAGTGTTTGTAGCATTTCAATTGGCAGAGATTTGTGTTTCGTTCAGCTGGCTCAGTCTGTACTGGCTTGGAAGGATTCATTGCTTTTGATCAAGTGTTTGATAATCTCCACTATTGTTCATTTGCAATGAGAAATATGGGCTAATTAGGGATGGGCGAACACAGTTCGGCAGTTCAGAGTTCGGCCCGAACTTGGCCTATTCGGACGACCGAACTCGAACCTGAACCCGAACACGAACATACTGAACAAACCGAACACCGAATGGTGAAATGGCCGAACAGTTCGGTCAGTTTGGATCATGTTTGGATGAGTTCGGGTGGCAAAAAAAGGTTCACTGGAAGGGCAAACATTACAGGGAGGTGTCAGTCACTGAGGAGCAAACTTCCAGGCTCCAGGGGTGGAGAGGCTTGCAAGAAATGAAACTAATTATCTGCCTCCCCCCTTCCCAACACCTTCTGAGCTAGTCACTGTTCCTGAACAGCAGGCGCTGAGTAGGATTTTTAGATTGCTTTAAGTTTCATTTCAGTTTTGTAATGAAATGAAACTTAAACCATAAACTGAAACCTTGTGTTATGCACTG
>QEPC01001418.1:805687-823181 GCA_003113815.1 Sphenodon punctatus
CTGTGTACTTATTAGATAATCCATTTAGTTCATAGCATTTAGAATAGTTAATAGCAGTTAGATTTAGTGTAGACAGATATATATAATATTAGATAAAAAAATTAAATAAAAAAAACCCATATAAAAACCAAAAAAACAAATAAAAAACAAAAGAAAACCATATAAAACCCAATAAAAAACCAAAAAACCATATAAAAAAACCCCAAAAAAACATAACAACACTTCCCGAACGGCCGAACGGCCGAACCGAACAGCCGAACAGCCTAACCGAACGGCCTGTTTGGACGACCAAAACGAACAGCCGAACCCAAATTTGGCGAACTTGCCGAACCGAACGGACGAACCGAACGCAGCCAAACCGAACTGCCGAACCGAACGGACGAACCAAACACAGCCGAACCAAACGGACGAACCCAAACCGCGATCTGTTCGCCCATCCCTAGGGCTAATAGGAGCTAGTCCCACATTCACTGCTGACAACTGTAGGCCATGCTTAGATTGCTTAACCCCATGTCACAACTTCAGCATTTGGACTAGGGATGAAAGGTGAAGATAAATTGCTGCTCATGAGCATTTCTTGCTATGTTGAGTACTGGGACCAAGATGTCCTGGCACGAGTTCTCAGTGAGAAACATTATTATTATTATTATTATTATTATTAATAAATACTCATTGTGCATGTGCAAAATTATCTCCAGTCCATTTTGCATATGTGAAAAATGGCTGCTGCCTTTAACCAAAATGGCGGCAATGCTATAGCCACCATTTTCGTTCACGGTAATGTCCATTTGCAAATGTGCAAAAGAGCCCAGCAGACATTTGTGTAAGTGCAGTGATATTCCCCCCTTTGCCAATAACTCAGCAAAGATATCCCAGGATTTTGACAAGACTGAATAACCTGAAAATCTTGTTTCAGCCCTAATTTGGACCCTATTTAGGAATGCACATTTTTCTAGATCATTGGGGGGTGGGGGGAAACAGAGTGCATAAGTGGTGCATTGAGGGATTAATTATTCTTTTCTTATAATTCTACGGAATAAATGTTTGCATTCAGGTTAAAGGAATTACAGTGGTGTAAAATCAACAGTACCCAAACTCTTCACCAGGCAGCCAACCAGATCCAATTCATCATTGCATAGAAAGGGGCAATGCAGGGGAAAACCATTAGTTTTGACAGTTTTAGGCAGACAGGTCCCTAATTCTCACTTTCTAAAAAGACCATTGCCACAACCACTACTCACCACTCCTCCAGTTGCTGCTGCCACTACCCAAAAAAGGAGGTGCAGGGATGCTGCATATTTGTGTAACCATATGTGCACAAACAAATGAATTCTAGTCATTTTGGTGCATTATAATGTTAGAGGCTCTCATTTACAAAACAGCTGGTAATGTTTGAGAACTGGTTGGCATTTGCCTTCAGGCAATGCAATCGTGATCTATACAGCCTTTAATCAGTCCATGGGAACAAATGTAACGATAGCTTTCAGCCTTGGGCATCTTCTGTGTTGTGTAATCTTTTGTGAAAGGTGTTGTGTTATGGGCTTGGAATTTGCTGTTTATCAGCACAAGCATCTTACAGTCTTCAAATCCAAACCTACAGGCATGGACACATGTTCACAGTGACTGCCCCATTGCTGCCAATGAAGAGTGAACACAAGTTCCCCGCCTATGGAAGGGCAAAGACTGTTGTGAGGAACTATTGACTGCTGGATCTCTGGCAGACAAGACCAAGGGCAGCTATCTAATTACAGCAGTGGGATGGGGAGGCTGATGTGTGTTGCCATGTTTTCACACAGACAAACTAACACTGATAAAATAGGTGTTACAATTTATTATACATGGTGCAGGGGTGCAGGGGTGCTCTATGGATGTCTTGCAACATGTATAAAAAAAGGTAACACCTATTTTATCAGTGTCAGTGTCTGTGTGAAAAGGGCCACAGTGGTTCCCAAACTGTGGGTGGGGACCCCATGTGGGTCACACCAGCTGTAGATGAGATCATGATCTCAAATGATATTTTACCAAAACAAAAAACTTTAAAAAACCATTAAAGGCCCAACATTTCCAAACCAAAAAAGTTTCCCCTTCAAAACCATTTCAGAAGATATATTTTTCCCTGTTAAAATCCCCAAACCATGAAAATGAATTACAATTGCAGTTCAAAAACCTTTTACCAACATACATTACAACAACACTTAAACACCAAAAAGCATGGAAATTAGGTTCAGATTTTCTATCTATATTCCATAATTTACCATCAACATTAAGGGAACATATGTACTTAATTTACTACCATACATACTTAATCTTATTATTATTTACCACTAACTAAACTATCAAATTATTTCTTTACAGGTCATTTATCTATTATCACAATTCAACTACAAACAATTTTTTTAAATGCCTTAACTCTGTTCTTTTGCACAGAATTACATTGTATACAAACAATTTTATCAAGTTGTGTACACTGACAATGGGTGTTTTCCGACAAGACGGGGCCAATTGGCCCCGTCACGAAATCAACGAATTAATCCCCCGCCAGCATGACCCGTCACGCCCTAACAGACGTGACAGGGGATCCCAGTGGGGAATCGGGGAGGGGGCGGGGCCACGCGGTGCAACGTGTGGCCGCATAGCCCCGCCCCCTCCACGCTCCCCGCCGCCCACCCTCTATCGAAACGGTGCGTCAACAGACGTGCTGGATGATTCCGGTGGGGAATCTGGGGAGGGGCCGGGGCTGCATGGCGCAGCACCGCGCAGCACAGCGCNGCAACGTGTGGCCGCATAGCCCCGCCCCCTCCACGCTCCCCGCCGCCCACCCTCTGGGGAGACGGGCGGCCACCGCGGCCAATGCTGCCGCAGCGCTCGCCCACTATGGCCATGGGCCGGAATCCCTGCGGGGATTCCAGGCCGTGGCTGCCGTCCAGACGTGATGGTGGGGGTCACCACAGCGGGAATCGCCTTCACCATGCGACAGCCTCTGGTCCTGCCGCTCCAGCCGCTCGCGTGGTGAATGTGATTCCCCGCCATGGTAACATCTGGGGGGGAACATCCATTCCCCCCAACAGACGTTACGTAGTCCAAACCACCACAGGGAATTGACTGTGGTTGACATTGACCACATAACTTCTGAAAATACCCATAGGCAACCTTTCATTGTATAAAGTGTATACATTTTTAATACATGTAAACGACAGAGTTAAGGCACTTTGAAAAAATTGTTCATAGACGATTACCCTCTGGCCTTGCTCTGTTTGTATACTTTTCATAGGGAGTGAAAAGTCTGCAACTTTTCAAAAGTTGCAGACTTTTTATACCAAGTGAAAAGTATGGAGTAAGGCAAGAGGGTAATTGACACGAAACTGACTAGAGTTTAAAGTCTTTGTGACAGAGCTGGTTCCTGATAAAGTTACGTGATTTTAAAAAGCAGAGTCATGTAACTTTCCTCATGCTGTTTTTGGCAGTCAGCAGCTGTTGGTCTGCGCATGTATGAGCTAGCAGAACTGTTTTTAAAAAAAATAATGAATAGCTTGGTTTTGACTATAATAAACACTCCCAGTCTCCAGCAGCACTCTGTTTCAATCTCAGGTTCCAAGACTGTGGAGTCTGGGAGCTCAGCTCGTTGTCTGGGAGGAGATATTGATGATTCAAAATCATCAGGACGCTGTGCATTTTGACCACAACCAATTAACATTTCAACAGTTATATCTTTTTATTTTCTGGCTGGATCTTCTTCAATCTTTCCATATATGATGGTCCCTGAAAATAGAAAACATGGATAAATTTTCAGAACTGTAGCTCAAGCAGTTTCCTCAATATCAGGGCTTCAGCAGTCTCCTGTTTATAATCAAGAGTGGTTGTGCCTTTAACTTTCAGGCTGTTTCCACTAGAGCTGAAATGGATAGTGAGTTTAATATTCATGGGAAGTAATCTCATTTTTAGGTGCTCTTCAGCTCATGTTTAGAGTTCTCCAGCTACTCAAACTCTATTCATGACTGAAAATACATTCTCACATAACTGATTTGGTTATTTTGGCTTTGGGGTCATTCTGGTATTTTTGGCCGTGTCATACAGCAATTGCACATGTGCAATAGTACAAGTATTGCTAAAATAGCATAACAAGATGACCACAAATAATCTCAAAACCAAATAATCTCAAAACCCTTGAAACAGATGCCTGGAGCCCAAATAAGCATTGGGTACTGATCAAACTGCTATTTTCAGTCTGAGTAGTGTAGAGAGGTCTGCCCATTTTGTTAAGTACCTCTTTCAGCTTGGTATTGTCTGTTGCTGTCTGGGGTCATGAGATTATAGTCAAGTCTCAAAAGGGGATAACTCAGTACAAGAATTCAAGAACCACAGACGTAATAGGAGATCGAGGCCTTTTAAAAATGTGCTCTAGATATGCAGATGCACCTTTTGGAAAACACAATGAGCTCAATCTCAAGCTCTGCATATTGTAAATTAAATGTGTATGAGAGGCGAGTGTCTGCTCTAGCAAATGGGAGCTAGTGACACTTTAGCATCAAATGGAAACAGTCATGCTACATCACAAAGAAAAGCTGTCAGGTGCTAGAGAAGGCTCCTGCAGAAGGGAGCTAATGATAAAGTGGCCTTTTGATTAAGACTGGAGTAATGGGGACTGTCACATTTCACTCAACGTATCAGTAGAAGCACATTACTTCAGGTAAAAAGTATACACTTCACTGGCATAGTCAGAGTGATTTTCCTGGAACTGGAACAGTTAGTGAATTACTTTGTGCATCCCTCCTCATCACAACCCCTGCCGTCCTTTTATGTACAGTCAAAGCCAGTTCAGTCGCCAGCTGTTTAAATGGCAGACTAACGCTGTCTGCTTGACCAAACCTATAAATGGAAGGCCTGGACAGTTCCCTTTCTTTGACTTCATCATAAGACCTTTTAAAAGAGCTTAGCCTTGAGCAGCAGCAGGGTTAAAGACTCCACAGGACATCTGATTGGTGGCAATAAATGGCTACATGCTGCATCCAAAGTCTGTCCCTTGGAGAAGAGATTTTTCAAAGCACCTGTGCAGGCTGAGAAACACTCCATAAATAGCTTTATCAAACAGAAGAGTCAATTCTCTGGCATTAATTGGAAATACAGCTGCAATCACTTTATGCATGCAACGATTTCCTTTATCTCAATCAGGCCAAGCAGAAGAAAAACATTAACTGTAAACTTGACTGTATAAATAAATATCAAGTCATCAGATCCCTATTTAGCAGGAAGAGGGTTGAGTCTGGTGAACAGAGACGCAATCACAGTGTCTGACAAACTCTAATCGGTTCTTTATCTGATATGACAGCTCTGAAAGACAAGTACGAGGGTGAAATTCATATTTCCCCAAGCGGTAGCCTAAACTCCCTTTTGCTCTGAGCCTTATTTTTATTTGCCTAAAAAGCTTCAATGGCTATTGACTTCAATGGCTGCAATGTAAATAATGCGGTACCGTGGCCAATGTTAAAAATACGGTATGCCGGTACAGGTAAATATCAGATTTATCGGATTAATCCGATACACCCAAATACTGGCAATATCGGATCTCAGGAGAACCAGAATTCCCTCCCCAATAAACAGCAACTGTTGCCCACTGTAGATGCGTCAGTAGTAACATGTCCATTGTTACATGTTGCAAGCTTCTCTACACTATGCAGATTAGGAGTTTGTACTATCACAGGAGTTCCCCTACTCACTCAAGCAATAGGTGGTCCCTAAATTGACCATATGTTAAGCTGCTTCTGGCTTTCTAAGTGCATGGAAGCAGATACTAATCCTGTCACATCTGACAGCTCTCAGTCTTTAAAGCTAATTTGCAGATTTTTGAAGAGTTGCTTTGCTCTTGTATCACATGGGGAGAATGAGGCAAAACAACTATGGGGAATACTTTTGGGATGTGATCAGTGTTACAGTGTAGCATTTGCAAACATACTACCGCCAACAGTATGCGATGCAAACAGAATGTCCTCAGTGTGAAGTTATTAAGACTTTTTTTGTTTGGCAGCTCTTGAACGAATAAACTAGGTTATTAGATGTAGATGCTCCTGTACCCTCACAAAGAAGACAATATCTGTATGTGGATGGTTTATTGTTAGTGCCAAGAAACTTTAAATCAGAGAGAATTGTAGGGGCTTTACTCAGAACACACCTCTCTGCATGTAATCCCAGGGGACATGGGGTGGGGTGCTTTAACTGAGTACCCATCCCCAGCAGGTCATTTTGAGACGTTCCAGGTTTTCCCAAAGCTGAGCAGTGCCAGGAGGAAAATGGCAGGAAGGGTGGGGCTCAGGGAAAGGAAGGGGGCTCTTCTCAGTAATGTCCTGTTCCACTCCCTCTGTCTCTTGCTGTGGAAATTGAAGAGTTTGTTCCCAGGTGTAAAAAAAAATCAAAAATCTGGAAGTGAGAAATTTTGCGATGAAAAGAAAACTTACTGGGTATCTTGCAATGAAACTAAAGTTGATAGTGTTGTAGGAGGGGAAATTTAGTGTGTTCTCCTTTAAAAAAACAGGAAAAAGCTAAGATCAACAACCTTCAATTTAAGAGAGGAGTTAAGGTTCTTACAGATTCACTCATGCTCCTAAAAGCATGGAAATTGTAAGTTAAGGCTCTAACCTTAACTTTTGTGCCATATAAGCAGTAAAGACATTGTACAATCTCACATATAGTGCTTGGTTACAACTTAGTATTGTGCTCCAGTCCCAAGCAAAACAGGCACCGTCAGTGCAAGTTTGAGGCTGCTTTTAGATGTGCACGGCACGAACTCATGCCGCATGTAAAAATCCTGCGGCCGGGGTGCAGACGCAACATCTTGCCTGTTATAGCTGGTCATGCATTCTTTTAAAACCACAAACTAAATACCTTGTTATCCCACCAGGGTGGTCAGAACTGTTCTTGAATGGTTCTGCTCATTCCTGGCAGGAAGAACACAACGTGTGGTTCTGGGTGATTGTTCATCTTCTCCCTGGGACCTCACGTGTGGTGCCCCACAAGATTCCATCTTGTCCTCTTTCCTGTTCAATGTGTACATGCAGCCACTGGGTGAGGTTGTTAGAGAATTGGGTGTGCGGTGTCATCAATATGAACCCCTTGGTGTGAAGGAGGGGTGCAGCCCTTTGAAGGGGGGGGGGCTGTCCTTTGGTTGCAGAGGAGGATAGGGGGTATAGTGGGTGGTAGAGATCTCCCTCATGGGGCTGGTGGGGCATCCTCCGGGGGAAGGTCAGGGAAGTGGATTGGGGGGGGGGGGTTGCAGCCATAGGGATCGTGCTGGGCCAGGGGAATTATGGTCGTTCTGGGAGGCGAGTTTGATGTGTGAGACATGACAGATGCTGTATACCTGTCCTGCTCACTGGCCCCCAGGCAGGCGGTGAGGTGATCAGGAATCAGAGGGCCCCTGGCCTTGGTTTGATGCTGGTAAAGGCATGGTCGGTGGCTAATAAGTCAACTGTGGTCCAGAAGATGATCCTGGACCAGGTGGCCGACCTCACATGTGTTACAGAGACCTGGCTGGACACTGAGTCGGGGCCTATATTGGCTGACCTTGTTCCAGCTGGGTACTCCATTCCGCATCAGCCATGACTAGAGGGCCAGGAGCGGGTGGTGTAGCCCTTATTTTTAAGGACACCTGGTCTGTGAGGAAATATCATGGGTGTGGAGGGTCTCCATCTGGTGTTGAATTTGGCCAGAGACAGAGTAAGGGTACTCCTGATACAAGGGCACCCACCTGTACAGCAGCTTCCCTGCCCACACTGACCGAACTGGTGTTGGAGGTGGTTTTGCAGTCCCCCAGGGCGATAGTCCTGGGGGACTTCAACATCCATGCCAACACCAGTCTTGGAGAGGCAGAGCATGAGTTCATGGCCACTATGGCAACCATGGACCTGTCTCAGAGAGTGGTGGGCCCCACACATGTTGGAGGACATACCCTGGACATGATACTTTGCACCAGCCTTGAGGTGGGGGAGCCATGAGTGGGGGAGGTGTCAACAGTGCCCTTGTCATAGACGGATCATTATCTCCTCCAGACTGGTATCCTGGCACATGGCAGCCCCCAGGGGGGTGCGGAACCAGTTAGGTTGGTTCGACCCTGAAGGGTTATGGAACCAGAAAGATTCCAGACAGCTCTAGGGGATGTTTCCTCTGACCTTGATGGCTGCTCACTCAATGATCTCGTGTCCATGTGGAATTCCATCTTGGTGGAGGCCATCGACCGTGTGGCCCCCAGGCGTCCGCTTCCGAATCGCCAACAATGCAGGTCCCCATGGTATACAGAGGAGCTGTGGTGGATGAAGCAGAAAGGGCGGCAGTTAGAGCAATGGTGGCATCACTCGCATACTGAAGTTTATCGTTTGTGGCATAGAGTCTGGTTACTTACCTATGCCATTGCGGTGCAGACAGGAAAGAAGGTTTTCTTTGCCGCCCTCATTGCATCCACTAAGACCTGCCTGGCTGAGCTGTTCTGGGTGGTAAGGGGGATGGTCAGTCTGGCCTCCCTCTGCCTGGACTTAGAATCATCAAATGCTCACTGTGATTTGGTTGTGGACTTCTTTGTGGATAAAATCACTCAAATCCACCACAGTTTTGATGCAACTTTTTTAGCAGTGGGTGAGTCAGAGGTAGTAGAAGTCCCTTCTTGTCCTGTTTTGTGGGATGGATTTCAGGTTGTGTCACCCTCAGATGTGGGGGATGCTCTTGGTACTGTTTGAGCCACTTATTGTGAATTAGATCCATGCCCACCCTGGCAGGTTAAAGCTAGCCAGGAGACATTAGGGCCATTGCTGGCGGAGATAGTCAATGCCTCCCTTGGGGAGGGCAGGGTGCCGGACTGCCCCAAGGAGGTGGTGGTGCAGTCCCTGCTCAAGAACTATCATTGAACATTGGCGTCCTGGCCATCTATTGGCCTGTCTCTAACCTTCCCTTTTTAGGGAAGTCAGAGGCTGCTGCTGCTGTCAGAAGCGGATGCGTGGTGTTTTTGTTTTTTAAAGCAGCAGCGGGGTCCCCAACAGCACTGGGGGGGGGGGCAGCCGCCCCTGAAGATCACTGACAGCAGCCGCCTCTGAAGTCAGAGGCGGCTGCTGTCAGAAACGGACACGCGTTTTTGTGTGTTTTTTTTAAAAAACAGCAGCGGGGTCCCCCACGTCACTAGGGGGGAACTGCCGCAAATTCCCTGGGGGGCCAGTCGCCCCTGGTTATGGCATGGAGACTGCACTTGTGGCCTTGGCTGATGACCTTTCCCATGAGTTGGACCAAGGTCACTCGACCCTATTGATCCTGTTAGATCTCTTGGATGCATTTGATACCATTGATCATGAGTTGTTGGTGACTCGGCTTTGGAATCGGGCAGGGATTAGTGGGCTGTTCTTGAATGGTTCTGCTCTTTCCTGTCTGGGAGAACCCAATATGTGATGCTGGGTGAGTTTTCACCTTCTCCCCAGGGCCTCAGGTGTGGGGTTCTTCCGAGTTCCATTCTATCCCCTCTCTCGTTCAGTGTGTATACTCAGCCTTTGGGGGAACTTGTCAGGGAGTTTGGAGTGAGGTGTCAACAATATGCTGATGATACCCAGCTATATCTCTCATTTTCATCTGACCCAGGTCCACTGGTCCAGCAGTCTTGGTGCATACCCGGTGTTTGTCAACTGTGGGGGATTGGATGAAGACAAGTCGCCTGAAATTAAATTCTGACAAGATGGAGGTGATGGTTGGGGGGAAAACTGAGGGAGTGATGGCCCCCATCATTGATGGGGTCTGTCCTCCCCTGGTTTCTCATGTCCAGAGACTGGGGATGTCCTGGACCAACAGTTCCACCTGGATGTCCAGGTGGCAGCTGTGGCGAAGGGGGCATTTCGCCAGTTACATCTGGTACATTGGCTTAGGCCATATGTCTCAGACTCGGATCTGACCATAATCATCCATGCTTTTATTACCTTGAGACTAGACTACTGTAACACACTCTATGTGGGGCTACACATGGTGATGGTTTGGAGACTGAAGCTGGTGCAGAATACGGCAGTCTGTCTCCTGACTGGGACAGGCCAACACAAACACATTATACCAGTGCTTCGGTCTCTGCACTGGCTGATGATAGTCTTCCAGGCCCAATTCAAGGTGGTGTTGTTGACCTTTAAAGCCCTAAACAGCTTGGGCCCCACCTACCTGCAGGACTGCCTCACCCTCCGGGTCCTGGATTGGCCCTTGCAGTTGGCCGGGGGGCGCCCTCCTTGGGGTCCCCTGCATTACCTAGATGTCAAATCAAATCAAATAGTTTATTAAGGCTATAGCCCAGACAATAAACATACAAACACACGGTAAACATACATACTAAAAAGTACAAAATACAAAATACCCTAACTAAGCAGCTGGAACACAAAGCCCACTTAAATCCTCAATCCCAAACTAAATGATCTTTAATCTAAGGGAGTAGTGGCTCTAAACTGGCTGGCCGAGTAATTGTAATTTATTCTTTATACTAGTCCTTCTCCTGGACGCCAGCCAGACAAAGGACGCAATATTGACCAACTCCTCCCTACCAGAAAGTGAAAGGAGGAATAAATAACATCCCTCCAACTTGAAGGACATACCTTCCTTAAGAAGTGGAGACAGTCAAGTTGCCCTCAAAGCTGCATAATAAGGACATCTGAGAAGGAAATGGTCCATTGACTCCACCTCCTTGATGCTGCAATTACAGCATCGCTGATCATATTTTACCTGATGGTATCTACCCTCCAAGACTGCGGTCTGCACAAGCTGAAAATGGAGCAGAGTATAGCTCCTATGCCGTCTTGGCTTTGTCAGATGATCTTAATAGGGTTCCAATGCTATGTCCTGTTTTAATTGGACCAGGAAAGGGGCCACCTTCCAACGGGAAACCACCCCCAGATCCTCCTGCCATGCGATGTCCCCCAGTCTCCCTCCTTATAGCAGATAGCTATTTACCAACAAAGTACTGGAAAGAAAAACCCATGCCGCCAAGGAGAGCCCCCAGATAGCTTAACCAGGGATAAGGTCTTGGCCCCAAGTTAGCCAGTTCTTCTTTCAGGCACTGAACCAATAAATGAAGTTCCTGGAGTGACAAAATCCTCAACCAATACCTAATATAGAATTTTTTTGCATACATTGCGATAGAGGTGGTACCCATTTCAGCCCTCAGGATGGCCCCTGGAATACTAGGCCCAGTTCTAAGTAAATGCCGAAGAAATATGTTTTGAACTTTTCCCAAGATGTTAATATTAGGACGCAGGATCAATTCTATCCCAAAGGCAGCTGCAGGGGGGACCTTAGCCTGATAGACTCTCAGAATAGCAGACACAGATATCCCCTTGGATATACTAGCAGCCCTGNGCCTGGACTTAGAATCATCAAATGCTCACTGTGATTTGGTTGTGGACTTCTTTGTGGATAAAATCACTCAAATCCACCACAGTTTTGATGCAACTTTTTTAGCAGTGGGTGAGTCAGAGGTAGTAGAAGTCCCTTCTTGTCCTGTTTTGTGGGATGGATTTCAGGTTGTGTCACCCTCAGATGTGGGGGATGCTCTTGGTACTGTTTGAGCCACTTATTGTGAATTAGATCCATGCCCACCCTGGCAGGTTAAAGCTAGCCAGGAGACATTAGGGCCATTGCTGGCGGAGATAGTCAATGCCTCCCTTGGGGAGGGCAGGGTGCCGGACTGCCCCAAGGAGGTGGTGGTGCAGTCCCTGCTCAAGAACTATCATTGAACATTGGCGTCCTGGCCATCTATTGGCCTGTCTCTAACCTTCCCTTTTTAGGGAAGTCAGAGGCTGCTGCTGCTGTCAGACAACTGAGCAGCTCAGCCTTTTTGTCCCTTCCAGGACCCACTCTCAGAGCGGCTCTGAGAGTGGGTCCTGGAAGGGAGAAAGATCACTGACAGCAGCCGCCTCTGAAGTCAGAGGCGGCTGCTGTCAGAAACGGACACGCGTTTTTGTGTGTTTTTTTTAAAAAACAGCAGCGGGGTCCCCCACGTCACTAGGGGGGAACTGCCGCAAATTCCCTGGGGGGCCAGTCGCCCCTGGTTATGGCATGGAGACTGCACTTGTGGCCTTGGCTGATGACCTTTCCCATGAGTTGGACCAAGGTCACTCGACCCTATTGATCCTGTTAGATCTCTTGGATGCATTTGATACCATTGATCATGAGTTGTTGGTGACTCGGCTTTGGAATCGGGCAGGGATTAGTGGGCTGTTCTTGAATGGTTCTGCTCTTTCCTGTCTGGGAGAACCCAATATGTGATGCTGGGTGAGTTTTCACCTTCTCCCCAGGGCCTCAGGTGTGGGGTTCTTCCGAGTTCCATTCTATCCCCTCTCTCGTTCAGTGTGTATACTCAGCCTTTGGGGGAACTTGTCAGGGAGTTTGGAGTGAGGTGTCAACAATATGCTGATGATACCCAGCTATATCTCTCATTTTCATCTGACCCAGGTCCACTGGTCCAGCAGTCTTGGTGCATACCCGGTGTTTGTCAACTGTGGGGGATTGGATGAAGACAAGTCGCCTGAAATTAAATTCTGACAAGATGGAGGTGATGGTTGGGGGGAAAACTGAGGGAGTGATGGCCCCCATCATTGATGGGGTCTGTCCTCCCCTGGTTTCTCATGTCCAGAGACTGGGGATGTCCTGGACCAACAGTTCCACCTGGATGTCCAGGTGGCAGCTGTGGCGAAGGGGGCATTTCGCCAGTTACATCTGGTACATTGGCTTAGGCCATATGTCTCAGACTCGGATCTGACCATAATCATCCATGCTTTTATTACCTTGAGACTAGACTACTGTAACACACTCTACGTGGGGCTACACATGGTGATGGTTTGGAGACTGAAGCTGGTGCAGAATACGGCAGTCTGTCTCCTGACTGGGACAGGCCAACACAAACACATTATACCAGTGCTTCGGTCTCTGCACTGGCTGATGATAGTCTTCCAGGCCCAATTCAAGGTGGTGTTGTTGACCTTTAAAGCCCTAAACAGCTTGGGCCCCACCTACCTGCAGGACTGCCTCACCCTCCGGGTCCTGGATTGGCCCTTGCAGTTGGCCGGGGGGCGCCCTCCTTGGGGTCCCCTGCATTACCTAGATGTCAAATCAAATCAAATAGTTTATTAAGGCTATAGCCCAGACAATAAACATACAAACACACGGTAAACATACATACTAAAAAGTACAAAATACAAAATACCCTAACTAAGCAGCTGGAACACAAAGCCCACTTAAATCCTCAATCCCAAACTAAATGATCTTTAATCTAAGGGAGTAGTGGCTCTAAACTGGCTGGCCGAGTAATTGTAATTTATTCTTTATACTAGTCCTTCTCCTGGACGCCAGCCAGACAAAGGACGCAATATTGACCAACTCCTCCCTACCAGAAAGTGAAAGGAGGAATAAATAACATCCCTCCAACTTGAAGGACATACCTTCCTTAAGAAGTGGAGACAGTCAAGTTGCCCTCAAAGCTGCATAATAAGGACATCTGAGAAGGAAATGGTCCATTGACTCCACCTCCTTGATGCTGCAATTAAAGCATCGCTGATCATATTTTACCTGATGGTATCTACCCTCCAAGACTGAAGTCTGTACAAGCTGAAAATGGAGCAGAGTATAGCTCCTATGCCGTCTTGGCTTTGTCAGATGATCTTAATAGGGTTCCAATGCTATGTCCTGTTTTAATTGGACCAGGAAAGGGGCCACCTTCCAACGGGAAACCACCCCCAGATCCTCCTGCCATGCGATGTCCCCCAGTCTCCCTCCTTATAGCAGATAGCTATTTACCAACAAAGTACTGGAAAGAAAAACCCATGCCGCCAAGGAGAGCCCCCAGATAGCTTAACCAGGGATAAGGTCTTGGCCCCAAGTTAGCCAGTTCTTCTTTCAGGCACTGAACCAATAAATGAAGTTCCTGGAGTGACAAAATCCTCAACCAATACCTAATATAGAATTTTTTTGCATACATTGCGATAGAGGTGGTACCCATTTCAGCCCTCAGGATGGCCCCTGGAATACTAGGCCCAGTTCTAAGTAAATGCCGAAGAAATATGTTTTGAACTTTTCCCAAGATGTTAATATTAGGACGCAGGATCAATTCTATCCCAAAGGCAGCTGCAGGGGGGACCTTAGCCTGATAGACTCTCAGAATAGCAGACACAGATATCCCCTTGGATATACTAGCAGCCCTGCCTAAGGCTCGGACTGCCTTCAAAGCCTCATTTGCTCTGTTCTGGAGATGCGCACTCCAGGGCCTCTAGAGGTAAAAATAACTCCTAGGTATTTATATGCATTGACCACCTCCATCTCCCCAATACCAGTTCTCCAACTTTAGATTTCTTACCTAAGATCATAATTTTAGATTTGGAGGCATTAACCACTAACCCATTTGTCTGACAATGTAATTGCAATTTCCCTAATGATCTCTTCAGGCCTATCTCTGTCTGTGAGAGCAATACAATGTCGTCCGTAAATTGCAGTGCACTTATTTGGGTTTCTCCCTCTCTAGGCTCATGGAGGACACTAGATCCCAAGGATTTAATTAAGTCGGCTACATATAGATTAAAAAGGAGTGGAGCCAGGACACAGCCTTGGCGCACACCCCTATTGATACTAAAGATACTATCTTGTCAAAGTGAATTGGCCCATTTGATTGCAGCCTCATTATTGGCGTACAGCTGGACTATAGGCAAAAGCAACTTGTCACTAATTCCTAGGGCTCTAGGTTTTACCCATAACCTTGCTCGAGGGACTGTGTCAAAAGTCTTAGTTATGTTAATGAACGCCAGAAACAGTTTGCCCTTTTTGATCTTATGGTACTTAAAAATGATATGTTGAAGGATATAGCAACAGTCAATGGTAGAGTGGCCTGTCTTAAACCCAAACTGTTCCTGCGGAATCACTGCATTCTCATTAGCCCACAGCTCCAAATGTTCATAAAGAAATTTAGCATATAGCTTTCCAATCACTGATAATAAACTGATTGGTCTATAGGAGCCAAGATCATGCACCTTACCTTACTTAAAAATTGGTACTATCCAACTTCTGGACCAAGATTGGGGAACCTTCAAGCCATTGCTGACCATAAAAAATAATCTTGATAAAATCAAGGCCTACCATCCTGGCGCTGCCTGGAGCATCTCAGCTGTAATTTTATCAGGGCCTGGGGGCCTCTTTAGTTTCAATGACATAATGACCTTAATAATTTATCCTCAGGAAAATCTTCCGGGTGCCATTCAGGTGGATCATGTGTCTGAGAAGGAATTACTAAATCCTCCAGAGCCACCTGACATTCCGAATATAACTTCTTGAAAAAATCAACCCATACCTCCATGGGAATGGCCTGGGAATTTGTTCAGGGAGGACCAGAAACCACCTGAGTGCCCAGTAGCTAGATCTGTTGCCATTTTTGCCCATATTCTATCAAAATGCTCCCTCTTTTTACACCTTAATAGACGTGCGTAAGAGGCCCTCAAACGGCTATACTCCTCCCATAGGCCCTTCAATTGATCCCTGGCCCATTTCCTTTTCAAAATGAAGTGATTCCTTTTGGAAGATCTACATTCTAGGTCATACATTTTAGCTCCCCCACCTATTTTGGTTATGTTAGTTTGTTTATTATATTTATAACTTTAGCCCTGTTTTAATATTTTAATAAGTATTATTATGATGAGAGTTTTAAATGGTTTTATTGTATTTTAAAATTGTTGGAAGCCGCCCCGGGCTGCATGGCAGGAGGGGCGGGGTATAAATTTATTAAATAAATAAATAAATAAATAAATTAAATACCAAGGATTATGAGACATACAGGGGTTAATTTCCTAAGTTGAGCCCTCGTGACTGATACCGAGTAACCAGACCTATTGGTCGTATCCATCTGTAGTCCAATGCTTGGGGGGAGGTGATCGCTTTCTGGCCTAAGCATAAGGCTAACTTCCCCAAACTGTCCCTGTCTATCGGACTCTATCAAAATTAGGCCCACCTTACTATTGCCTTGTGAGCCCATAAAGGTGAAACCCCCCACTTTATCATCAAGAAGATCTTGATTTGCAACTACCAAATCAAACCTCTGCATAAGTCCCTCAAGGTGGAACTTGGTATGGAAGACACTAAAGGGTTTACCACACTCAGTTTCCAGCCCTGGTTCAGAAGTTATCTTGGCCCTTGGCTGTTTTTGGTCCAAGTGAACATTCCAATCCCCTACGAGAATGAAAGCTGCAAGGGGAAATTGGTTGCCCAACTCTAGCATTGTCTCTTCCAGGGCTGGCCAAACATCTGCTCTATAATAATCTGATGCTGTAGGAGGAATATAGACATTAATTACAACATAGTGTCTATTTGAATAAGTACTCAATTTAAGTAGGCCCACTTGGTACTCAGGCCTTGGTGAGTCCAGAGGGCAAAAAAATCCCACCCTACAGTCTGATACAAAAAAGGCAAGGCCATCTGAAATTCGACTCTTACCGTCTTTCTTCTGGCCCCCATGTAAAAAAAAATAAAAGCCCTCTAGGCTCAGGGTATTCTCTTGGTTCAGCCAAGACTCCTGGAAGAATATAAGATCAAATCTTTCCAAGAACTCTAACCACTCCTTATCCTTAATTTTAGCTTTTAATCCTGCTATATTCTGGGAGGCCAGGGAGAATGAACCCTCCCTATCCCCCATAGAAGAGTTTCTTCCCAGAGAATCCCTATAACCCTCTCGCGTAGCACCTCTGACTGTATCTTGTAAAAGAGGGACTGCCTGGACATCCTCCTGTCAGGAGGCATCTGGGGCAGGCTCAACTAGGAGTAGGCTTGAATCCAAAGTAACCACATTACTTGTAGGGACCACCACTCTTTCATGAAGTTAGGAGAGGAAAAAGGACATAGAGGATGGTTGGGTTTACTGTCCCCAATATCTAGCCGTTTCTTATAAACCAAGTCTCTATCAATAGAGATACCCCTACTTATTAAATACTTCCATGCCTTGAATAGTTCCTTAACCCAGACTTTGTCAGAAAAAGAGACCTTCAGATTGAAGAACCAATTCCCCTGAGAAGATCTACCTATCTTGGTAATATGAGATGGTCTAACTGGATTACCCAGTAAAAAGGAGAGATTACTAACAGCATTGTCCAAATTATCCCAAGGGTGGTAGGTAGGGATGGGCGAATGCGGTTCGGAGGTTCGGAGTTCAGCCCAAACTCGGCCTGTTCGGATGACCGAACCCGAACCCGAACCCAAACACAAACATACCAAACAGAACAGAACACCGAACGGCGAAATAGCCGAACAGTTCAGTCAGTTCGGATCGCGTTTGGGTGATTTCGGGTGGCAAAAAAAGGTTCACTGTAAGGTGACAGGGAGGGGTAGTACTAGACACTGAGGAGCAGACTTCTAGGCACCAGGGGTGGAGAGGCTTGCAAGAAATGAAACTATCTGCCTCCCCCCTTCCCAACACCTTCTGAGCTAGTCACTGTTCCTGAACAGCAGGCGTTGAGTAGGATTATTAGAT
>QEPC01001418.1:823356-846205 GCA_003113815.1 Sphenodon punctatus
TTAGTTTTAGTGTTTGTAGGAGTAGGCCTGTGTACTTATTAGATAATCCATTTAGTTCATAGCATTTAGAATAGTTAATAGCAGTTAGATTTAGTGTAGATAGATAGATATAATATTAGATAAAATAAATAAATAAAAAAACCCATATAAAAACAAAAAAAACAAATAAAAAACAAAAGAAAACCATACAAAACCCAATAAAAAACCAATAAACCATATAAAAAACAAAAAAACCACCCATAACATTTCCCGAACAGCCAAACCAAATGGCCAAATGGCCGAACAGAACGGCAGAACGGCAGAACCCAAACCCAGTGAACTAACCGAACGACCGAACTGAACAGACAGACCGAACTGAACAGACAAACCAAACGCAGCCAAACCGAACGGACGAACCGAACGGACGAACCGAATGCAGCCGAACCGAACGGCCGAACCTGACCGCGATCTGTTCGCCCATCCCTAGTGGAAGGTACCATCAAAGTCCAGGTCTACATACAAATAGATCTCCTTTTCACAGATTTCAGACCACTTTGGGAGACAGTGAACGGGGAGTCTAGAGGAACTCAGCTTTGACACAGCAGCTCTTTGGTTCAAGCAAGTCTCCTCAGGTGACAATCATTTCGGAAAGTAATTCGCCAAGTCCTCCAGTCTGCTCACCACTTCACACAGCTGGAGTTTGACCTTATTAGCAGAGTTATCCAGATCTGTTATACTAGAAAAGAGGGCATCCACTGTCCTGGCTATTAATCTTGATTGACACCACAGATAGTCAATGCATGAGTCCACATGCTTACTCCCAGACCCCTGAGCAGGCAGTGACTCAGAAGAGACAGCTGCCCACAGAGAGGTACCCAGGGAAGTTCCAAAGTCCTCCTCAAGATCTGCTAAAGCTGAAAAATGATTCAGGGTAGGAAAGCAGTAATTTACTTCTCTGGTCACCAGGCTCTTGGTAATTTTGGAAGGTAAGTCCCCATCCGGTAAGAGGGAGGTGGAGTCACAGCCCCTCTTCCTATACATCTAGAAGCAGCACCAAACAGCCAATAAAGGGAGGCCACCGGCCAAGTTCCCTTAGTCGATGCCAAACTCCGGCTGGACGAACCACACCTCAAATCCTCGGCGGGCACTCTTTCCAAACCACACAAGGGGTAGGGCACTGCACTGCATCCCCAGTAAATGGCCCAGCCAATGGGCAACACCCTTTGGATGTCGTCCTTCGGCTGCTGCCCAGGCCACATCCAAGGGGGCCCCAGCCCCTGAATAAGCAGTACCTGCAGAGACAAGGGATTCAATGAGGGCCAAGCAGTCAAGCCCACAGCTCCTCCCCTAGCTTCACCTTCCCTCTGCTTCTGCCCGGGCCACCTACCCAGGTGTCATCCATGAGGAGGTTGTTCTCTGTGGCTGCACCGCGGGTGTGGAACTCCCTCCCATTGCATGTCTGCTTGACCACCGACCTCCCTTCTTTCTGCAGATAGTGGGTGTTTTCAGACGTTACGGGCGGGCGGTTCACCACAGTGAATCCCCAGTGGGGGCGACCAAAAAAAACACGCCCCGGGGTGAAAAAAAGCCCCAAACAGATATGATGGGACTGGGACCACGACCGGGAATCAGGCCAACTCATCACGGACCAGGGCAGCACAACAGACGTGACGCCGATCCCCAGCCGTGGTCAAAACTCCTAGAAGACACCAGGCAGGGGCGGGACACGGACATGGCCACCTGAGGGCAAACGAAGCCAAAAGGCAAAGAAGGGAACGCCCACACAAGGGAAACGGGAAGGGAGGGGGGAAGAGGGAGAACAGGCGGACAGGTACCACACACGGCACGCACACAGACAGCGAGCCCGCAGCATAACACACTGCACGACCACACGCCCGGGCACACACACACACACACACACACACAAGGGAAAGGTCGGGAAGGGGGGCTAGGGCACCCGGAAAAGGTCACAAGGAACAACTGGAGCGGGGGCAGGGATGAGGGGGGGCACCACAAAGGGGCAGGGCAGGGCACAGGCAGCAGAAACCCCCACCCTCACAGCACCTCAGCCCACAGAGGCGCCCCCACAGCAACATAGGCAGTCTCGGTAAAGGGGGGCCGGGACCCCTGAACCAAGGCATGATGGGGGCCCACAATGCACAGAGAGCCAGCCGGAGAGGGTCCTGGAGGATGAAGGTGGCCCCACAGTCACAGAGGGGCAGATCGAGGCCAGCCAGGTCGTGCAGAGCCGTGCTGCAGGTCCAGCAATGCCGACCCCCCAGGGGAAGGAACACGGTCCAGTCTGGGGGCGCCTGAACCCCCAGGTCACACAATCACCCATGGGGGGGTGCAGCAGGAGCCAGGGCAGGCGTGAGCGGACCAGTAGCTACACATGGGCGGCTCGAGAGGCCACACAGAGTGCCGCACCCAGCCACCGGGATGGGCAACCGGGGTGGGGGGGTCCAGAGGGGGCCCAGGGCCACAGGCAGGGGCAGCAGCACCCCACGAGGCAGCCAGGATCACACCACAGTGGAGACATCAGGGCGGGAGCAGGCAGCGGGGACCGCCCCCCCCCCAGACCGGGGTGGGAGCCCACACAGGGGCATGACACCGGGGGGGCAGGAGGAGCAGTAGGAGTCATAGGCTGCCACTGGGGGCCACAGCGGGCCCAGGGCCTGGGTGCCCCACCTGGTTAACCAGGTGGGGCCAATGCAGCAAGCCCCGGCAGTACCCCTGCACTGACATGTGGTGCGCGATCAGGTAGTACGCCTCGAAGGGATCATGCATGGTGAGAGTCAGCTGGATGTCCACACGGGACCACACCCCCAACAGGGCCGACATCTCCACCGCGGAAGGCTCCAGCACACAGCAGGCAGCAGAAGGGGGCCAAATAAGATGTCCCAGCTCCAGCAGCCGATGGTACACCTCCCCACGGGTGCGCTGGTACCCACGCACCCTGTGAACACAGGAAAAGTAGGACACGGCCAAGGCAGGGCCACCCTCAGCAAGGCACTCCATGTAGGCACCCAGGCCGCACACCACCAGCGCAGACACGGTCTCTGATCCAGTCCAGGGCACATGAGCGCACCGCTTGTCCGGGATGCGTCTGTCAGGGAAACGAACAAGGCCCCAGGGCCTCCGTATGCAGCCGGCAATCACGAGCACTCACCTCATAGCCGAAGTAACGCAGTTCAGAGCTCAGGCTCTCAAAGGCACCCGCACGGCTGCCCGGGGTGCCCAGGAGCAGCTGCACGGACGGGGTATGCCACAGGTTGCAAAGAGACATGGTCTCGCGGAAGGCCCAGATATGGGGGGCCCCTTGGGGGCCGGGGAGCAGGAGCCCTGTGGGTGGGCAGCCAGTCATGCTCTGGCACGACAGGGAGAATAACACAGAGCCCTGAGAGCACACACACCCTCCAGGGCTGGGAGGGGCTCCGAGGGGCCCCGAGTACAGGGAATGCAGCCACGAACTGCAACATTGTAGCACAACAGAGCGAAGCATGGGGTGCGGACCTGGCACAGCCACACAACACAACAGTGAGCTGGCTGTCTGGCTAATCGCACCTTCAAGGCCATCCTGTAGCAAACAGCGTGGGGAGGAGGGCCGGGGTGGTGGTGTAGAAGGCTGAGTGAATGCAGCTGTCCTGTGAGCACGCAGACCTGTGCGCCCGTGCAGGGGAGAGGCCAGGGGCCCCGCCTGGTGCTGGGCCCAATTGCATGGCCGCATGCCCTAGCCGCCCCCCCCGGGGGGGGACCATGCCCACCCAGGGGCCCACCCACCCCACAGGCCCACCAGCATAGGCCCAGTATAAGTGCTCCTTCCCCCCCCCCTTGGGCCCTACCACCATGGAGCGTGACAGGGCAGCTGGCTATTGGATGTTCCTAACGCTCGCAGCCGAGTGGTTCCATGACCACACCGAGCAGCTGCGCCTCCAGGCCAAGGAGGTGCACCTGGCCACCCGGTTGCAGTTTGCCCTGGCCCAGATGGCCGCCAGGGGCCTCTGGGCCCACCACGGCCACAGGAGAGCCCGTGCGCGGCTCAGGGTGCAGCGCATCGCCTGGGGGGAGTGGCAGGCTGCCAGCTGGAGCCTGACCCGGCCCACAGTGCCCTGCCGGGCTGCGAGGCACCTCCTCTGGGCAAGGGAGACCATGCGCTGGGTTTCCCTGCTCGCTATGCCCATAGCCAGAAGCCTATGGGTCGCTGAGCGCCCACAGGCGTGGTGGGCTAGGGCCCTGGCCCACTGGGAAGAGCCCGAGTGGAGGGCCCACTTTCAGATGAGCAGGGGCACCCTGCTCTGCCTAGCAGAGCTCCTCACACCCTGGCTGGAGCGGCAGCACACCTCCATGCGGAACCCCATCCCCATGGTCCAGCGGGTGGCCATTGGGGTCTGGGCCCTCGCAACGCCCAACTCATGTCGGTCTGTGTCCCAGCACTTTGGGGTGGGGCTCAGTACAGTCGCCTGCATTGTGCAGGATGTGTGCGAGGTGGTGGAGGGCGTGCTCTTGGACCGAATGATCCAGCTCGTGGACCAGGGCACTGTGATGGCGGGCTTCGCAGCTGGAGGCTTCCCCAACTGCATTGGAGCCGTGGACGGCACCCACATCGAGATCCTCCGCCCGGCCACCGGGGAGGCCCTGGAGTATGTGAACCGGCATGGTTACTACTTCCTGCACCTGCAGGGGGTGGTGGACCACCGTGGCCGGTTCATAGACATCTACATGGGCAACTCCAGCCAAAGTCACGACGCCAGGATCATGACCATCTCCCCCTTCTATGCCCGGGTGTTCCAGGGGGACTTTGCGGACATGGGCATGAGGTGGATTGAGGGGGTACCAATGCCCCCCTGTATCCTGGGGGACCCTGCCTACCCCCTCACCCGGTGGCTGATGAAGGTCTTCCCTGTCCCGAGGACCCCAGCTGAGGTGTTATACAATACCCACCTGTGTTCCAGCCAGACCGTGGTGGAGCGTGCCTTCGGGTCCCTCAAGCAGCGCTGGAGAAGTGTTGCAGGACGCCTGGATTACACCGTCACGACCTCGGACCTGGGACCTGGGCAAGTAGGGTGCCTAGGGGTGCGCCTGCCAGCACATAGGCACACATCGTGCCGGCATGCAGGAGCAGGGAGGTTCCGATGTCGTGGGAGCGGTCCATTTTGGCTGAGTGCTCCCGCACCATGGCTTGGATGTCCTGCCTGAGGCCCCCGAGCAGCTCCTCCTGCCTCCTGTTCTCCCTGCACTCCCGGTGCCACTCCAGGTGCACCTCAGCCTGGAGCCTCTTGTCCCTCTCCTCGGCCCGCTCCAGGGACCGCTCGATGGCTGCCTCCATGCGGCCCATGGCCTCGATCATCCGCTCCCCCTGTTCCTCCGCTTTCTGCATGATGTCCTGTGCCTGTTCCTCCCTCCACCTGCGGACTCATGCCCGGTACTCCCGCATGCGCTGCGCTGGGGCCACAGGCCGTGGGGACGCTGGGTGCCGGGGTTGCCCTGTGGGAACGAGAGGGTGGGTCAGTGCCTGCCCCTGCCCCCTGGCCAGGATGGGGCACGGGCCCCTCGGGCTCCCGGGCACCTCTCCCGGGCCCCACCCACCCCCTGACCCCGGCCCCTCCCATCCCCTCTGCCCACCCAGGGACCCCCTCCCTCCACCCCAGGGTGCGCACCCTGCCTCCCTCCCTCCTTCCCTCCTGCTCCGGCTGCCTCACCTGGATCCTGCACCTGCTGGCTGGGCTCCTCGGCAGCTGCCTGCTCCATCTCCTGGGTCCATTCCTGGAGTGTTCTGTGTCCTGCGGGTGAGGGGGGGCTGTGGGTGTTGGGGTGGGCATTGTGGGGACCTGTGAGTGGGCCCCCTTCTGCCTCGCCCCTGGGGGCTCAGGGGCAACCCAGGGCGGCCCCTGGCCCCTCCGCATGGTGCCCCTTGCTCTTGCCCCCCGGGTCGTGGTCCCTCCCCTCTCCGGGAAGGGCGCTTACCTTCTATATCCGTCTTGGAGCCCTCGGAGGCTGGCCCCTCGATGTGGGAGTGCTCCCCCAGGGACCACTGGCTGAGGGTGGTGACAGTGCTGTCCCAGACTCCGCTGGGCCGGCCCGGGGTTGGGCGCTCTCAGGGCTGCTGCCGGGGGGGGGGCTGGAGGTGCTGGCGGCTGCAGGGCCCTCTTCCTGGGGGTCCGGGGCCCCGGAGGGCATGTCTAGTGGGCGGGCAGTGAGGGGAGGGGGTACTTTGGCCCGCTCCCTGCCCTGGACCACAGCGCTGCCCACGAGCCGTGGGGCAACTATGGACCCCTTCATATGGAGGATGCGGTCCAGGACTTCATAGAAGGAGGCGTTCCAGGCCCCGTGTCCGGACCTCCTATTGTCGCGGATGGTCTTGTACCCCCTCTTGAGTTCCTTGGCCTTTGAGCGGCACTGGGCCACTGTGCGCTCATGCCCGGCCACCTCCATGTCCCGCACAATGTCTTTGTAGACGTGCTCATTCCGCTGGTTTAGTGCGAGATCAAGCTGGTATTCGAGGGTCCCCCATATCCTGATGAAGTCCCTGGTCTTCTGGAGGCCCCACTGGCCCCCTCGGTGGCACGCCTTCCTCCAGCATCCCCACTGTGGATCAACCTCATCCTCTTCCTCCTCCTCCTTCTCAGGGCGCGCCTCCACCCACGCAGGGCCGGTGTCCTCCAGAGGCTCGCCCGCCCGGGCCGTCTTCCGGGTCTGTGGGGACAGTAGGTGGGGAGTGGTGGGTCGGGTGCTGGTGGGGCCCCCTTGCGGGGCTCCCCTGCCCCCCGCTTCCCTCCCGGTCTCCCGGCTGTGACCCACCCACCCACCCCCGGGGGGGCCCTGTGCCCCCTGTTCCCCTCCCCTTGGTTCCCCTTACCCGTTTCCTGGGTGCCTCCTCCGGCCCCCATTCCGGCTGCTGTCCCCGGGGCATCGCGTCCCGCGTGGTGCTCCGGGTGTTTTCCCGGGCCCGGCTCCCTGGTCGCCTGGACCCCCATGCCCCCCTCCTCCACCTGTGCTCCCTGCACCTCCATCAGTGCCCGTGCCTCCTCCTCCACCCCCTCCTCCTCCACCACCATTGCTTTCTCTCCCTCCGCTCTCTTCCGCCTCCATCCCGCCACGCTTGCCTGCTGCTGATTTCCCTTTAAATCTCCCTCCAGTGGTTGTGTTGTTGCTGGTTGCCCGGCAGCGACGCTGCGTGCATTGTCCACGGCTGGGGCTCGTTTCCTTTGGTTCTGCCCCGGGATTGGCGTCCATACGTTACTTTTCATTGCTTCCCGGTGGGGGTCCGTTTGACCACACTTCCCGGGATATTCCCCCGGCTAGCCCGGGAAGCATGGTTGAAATTGACCCCATGTGGGTATTGAGTGTGATGAACATCTGGCGCGCGCCGAAAAGACGTTCAGGGCTCTTTGGCCCCGCTGCGGAATTGAGCATGGTTCACTGTGGTTGAGCGTGATCTCGTAATGTCTGAAAACACCCAGTGTAAGACCTGGCTGTTCCGCTGGGCCTTTACCAAGGGAGATGGGATGGGTGGGGTGGGGTAGGTGGTTATTAGGGATTTGCGAACGCTGTTCAGAAGTTCGGAGTTTGGACCAAACTCGAATAGTTCGGTCAACCAAACCAAATTTTCGAACGGAACTCGAATTCGACCGAACTGTTCAGTCAAATTCTAACCAGTTCGGAAGGCCAAAAAACCCTGGTTTTGAATGTACTAACTTGGTTTGGAAGTTTGGAATTTGACCGAACTCAAATAGTTCAGTCATCCGAACCGAACTTTTGAACCGGACTTGATTTTGGAACCGAACCAAACCGAATTTCTGAACTCAGTTCTGTTCTCACATACCTAGTGGGTATGGGTTGTTTATTTTGGGATTTTAGGTTGTTTTAATTGTAGTTTTATTGTATTTTAATATGTTTTTAAAATGTTGTTAACTGCCTCGAGAGGCCTGTGGCGGGGGGGATATAAATTTTAATATAAAATAAATAAATCAAACAAAATAAATATTCTGATGACACCCAACTTTATCTTTCTTTTTCAACTGACCCAGACCCAGCAGTCTTGGTTCTCATCTGGTGTTCGGTGGCTGTGGGGGACTGGATGCGGGAGAGCCATCTGAAACTGAATCCCGACAAGATGGAAATGATGTCGGGCGGGGAGAAGGAGTGGCAGCCCCTGTTGTCAGCAAGGTCGATCCATCATTGGTCCCTCAGGTTTGGAGTCTGGAAGTGCTCCTTGACTCATGTCTCCGCCTGGATGTCCAGGTGACGGCTGTGGCGAACGGGGAGTTTTGCCAATTACATCTGGTGCATTGGCTTCAGCTGTATGTTTCGGACTCCAACCTGGCCATCATCAGAAATGCTTTCATCACTTGTAGACTGGGACTACTGCAATGCAGTCTATGTGGGGTTACCCATGGTGATGGTCCAGAGACTGCAGTTGGTGCAGAATGTGGTGGCCCATCTCCTTACAGGGTCTGGTCGCTGTGAGAACATTATACCAGTGCTCTGTTCTCTGCACTGGTTGCCTGTAGTCTTCCAGGCTGATTCAAGGTATTGGCTTTGACCTAGAAAGCCCTAAAAGACTTGGGCCCCACCTACCTGCAAGACCGCCTCACGCCCCAAGTCCTGGAGCAGCCCCTGGGTTGGCTGGGAGCACCCTTCTCAAAAGAACTGGGGAGTCTTTGTTGGTCACCTATTTATGGGTGAGGGATGGGTGATGTCACAAAGGCATGAAGCGCTTCTTTGAAATTGACTTGCTGTTCTCCAAGTTTGCCGCTACATGGTGCCAATATCTGTAGTGGGACTACACTAAGAGGGTAGTAAAGAAGAAACACATAAATTTGACTTATCCAGAAGTTCGAGTTATTCAAGGTGTACTTCAGTCAATTCCACTATACCTCCCAACATTTTGAATGTCTGAAGAGAGACAAACTTCACAGCCAATAAACCCCACCAATAAACCCCATACAAAGGTGTGCACACACACACACACATGCCTCCCAAAATTCTAAGTGCATAAAGATGAATGGAAGTACTCCCACTTATAATTCTACTTAGTTTCTTGTCACTCCATCATCTCTCCATTATTCTCTTAAGTGGTTTTCCTGGGAGGCAACCAGGAAAGAGCTGTCTGAGGCTTGAAATGAACACTGGTCTTTTTACTCTCTAGCCTAAATGAGGGACAATGGGATTCAGCAGCACCCAAAAAGGGACTGTCCTTTCTATATAGGGACAGTCAGGTGGTATGTTGTGATGATAAAAGGGTCCTTTGATGGCTCAAAGAAATCTCTACATGAGAAGCTAAACGTGGTTGTAATGGCAGCCACGCTCCAAGATCTGTGATCCATATTATTCATGAGTCTTACAAGTGTCATATGGGTATATTTTCCCAGATTTATTCCCTGTCTGGGGGCACTTTCTCAACAGAGAAAATGCATACCATTTGCCTCCGGGGAAAACTCCAGAAGGCAAATGTTGCTCAGAGTTTGTCCCGTTGGAAAACAAAAAGCCACATGGCTTTGGCCCTGATCATATGGAAGATGCAGAGCCAGAAATTCACATGACCACCACAACCCACCATGATTTTGGCTCCTGGCATTCCCCTGTCCCTCCCATCTCATGAACCAGCTCTGCATCTTACTCATGATCAGGGCCCAAGCTTTGCAGCAATGTTTTCCCATCTGACAAAAACCATGCAGCACTTGCCTCCCAGAGTTTTTCTCAAAGACAAATTTTACACGTTTTGTCTCTTGAGAAAGTGGTCAGTGTGTGGATCTCTGGCAATGATACATCTAGAACTCTACCATGTGCCATGGACTTCAAGCTGCTGTGCACTATGCATTTTCAAATCCATTAGCAGGATCAGTGCCTTAATCAGAATACTCATGTCAGTGCAGGATAATCAACAGAATTTGAGGGCAGCTGCAGGCCTCCAGATGTTGAATGAGTTGGATTTGTTCTCATACCATATAAACTGATGTAGACCATACTACTCACTCAGAATCCTTCCTATTCTCATTTCAGGTTTTCCCCACATCGACTAGTAACAGATCAGACAAAACTGAGGTCTAGTTTATGCGACACAAGACAAGAAATATTTTTTTTCTAACCTGCACCATATGCTGCACAATCTAGAAAACTGTATGCTTCTACATTAAGATCTATTTTACACTTAAATGAGATTAACTTGAGAATCTATACTGTTCTTCACAAAGAATTCACAAGGACCAGGTTCCAGGAACTTTAGGCTCATTACATATTCAGCAATTGACTGATTAGACCTGGTTTTTTATACTTTTAAATAATACACTTGTCCACGTATGGAAATTCTAACCTTATTCATGTTGGCAAAATAATTTACTCTCCACGATCAATTAGTTTTTTAAAGGCTGGCAAGTAATCCAGCCAAAAGCAACTGTGGAGAGAAAACTGGGCTTATTTAGTCTCCTGCCAAAGTACAGCAGCCTTTTCCTTTTTGGCAATTATCTCATTTGAGGCTTGACAAAATGTGCTTCAAGTCTCTTTTCTTAAAACTTTATTTTATTATACTTCTTTAGCCAAGACTTGGGGCTGTGTTTGAATGAATGGTATAATATCATGGACCATGCTGGGTCAAAAAAAAAAAATTGGCTGGAACATATCACCTCATTTCTAACCTCAGGGGGTTGCCTTGCAGCTTCAGGCGCATCTTGGTGCTACTGGATTCCTAGGGATGCGCAGAAGGCACATTATTTGTTTTTGTTTTCAGTTTCAGTTTCCAAAACCCATTCGTTTTGGGGGCGTATGTAAAGGATTCTACCATTTTATTTTTGTGGGGGAATTTTTCATTTTTGTTTATTAAAAATATATTTTTTAAAATCACTTCCCATGCCAAAATGGTCACTGGGGCTGTTCTACGCGTGCATGGCCCTTTTCCAAAATGGTGCCAGCAGTGTTGGTGCCATTTTGGAAAAGTGTGTGCATGCACAGAATGACCCCAGTGACCATTTTATGCGTGTGCAGTGATTTTTAAAAGATATATTTTTTTAATAAAATGAAACGAAAAAATAAAAATTAAAACAAATGAAATCTGATGAATGTCGTTGCTTATTCATTCATTTTCAGTATTTAAATTATAAAAACAAATGAGACTCCATTCATTTTAGAATTAATTAAACGATATGGATTCATCGACCCGTGTCAATCAGGATTCTGTCCTGGGCATGGTGCTGAGACTGCACTTGTGGCCTTGGTTGATGACCTCTGCTTGGAAAAAGGAGTAATTGCACTCTGTTGATTCTATTAGATCATTTGGTGGACTTTGATACACTTGAGGTATTGGGTACAGTTAAGGTCATCGGGTATTGTTGACAAGGTCGTTTCACCTGGAAGGGGTTCATGTGAGGGTGGCGATGGATGGTGGCTCATCATCACCTCGGAAGCTCCCTTGTGGAGACCCACAGGTTGCTACGCTATCCTCTCTCCCGCTCGCTGTGTATCTGAGGACCCTGATAGGGATGGGAGAACAGATCGTGGTTCAGGTTCAGCCGTTTGGTTCAGCCTAGGACTGATGTGGCAGCAGCTGTTACCGCACTGCAATTCCATTCCTAAACCTTGGCATCCCACGTTGCGCCTCGCAGAATGCCGCCTGGTACCCCGCGATTCTGTGATTCTTCCGCTACAAGAATCTGCAGATGCGGCATGTATGTGTTTCACCGATTTGCTGATCGTTACCGTTGTCGCATAAAATCAGAGGTCTTTTCCCGCGTTCCACCAATTTAATATATGAGAGACAGTCATGAGTGTTTCTCGCGGTTCCGCGAAGGGAGTATGACTAGTATGCAGCCACTGCTGCGCTGTGCTGTCACACTGACTGCTGGTGCTGTGTGTGTGTCTCTCTGTGCCTCAATAACTGCCCATTCTTCTCAATACATACATGCATGGACAACATGTTCTGGTTGGGAGTTCAAGGAAAGGTGTTTTTATTATATGGCAAATTGATCTTTTATGTAAACATAAATTGATCTCCAAAGTAAAGTTTTGACCAAAACTCCTGGTGGGAGTTTAAAGTGACCTGTATATTGGCTGACCGAGTCATTTTTTACATCATAGTACCGGCTCAGAAAGTTGAAGGAATGAAGTGTGTGTGAAGTCCATGCAGAAGAGTTTCTTCATTACGTACTTCCTCAGTCTAGAAGAAGTGAGCTAAGCAACAGAACTCTGTTGGCATGGTTGTTACGGTCCCCGCTTGCTATACAATTTGTAGCTATCATTCAGCTGGTTCAAATCCCCGCTGTTACATGTAACTTTATTTTTATTTATTTTACTTTTACATTAGTGTTATTATTTGTTTTGTTAATCATAAAATTATTGCTTTGTTTGGCATACTTTGTAATATAAATAATTAATAAATGCTTATTTATTACATTAACCCAAGACTAACTGATTAGCGCAGCCGAGCCAGGCTGCATGCCTGGTGCCACTGTCGTTAGGCTCACTTGCAGTTGACGACCACCGTCGCCCATGCCATCACTGACTGCCCTGCCCCCACCTGTCCTCTTAACCACCTTCCCTCCCCTGGACACTAGAGTTCTGTAGAGTCTAGAGAGATGCGTTGGTGGGCAGCAACCAGCAACAGCCAGGGAGAGGGGTGTGTGTGTGGTGCTTTTAGCGTTTTAATCTTTTACTTCATCAGATCCTTTGTATTGTGTAGTTAACAAAGGACAGTGAAATAATGCCTCTAAGAGAGAGTGATTGATTTAGACAGGTCCCACTCCCTGCCCAGAGTACTTACAATCAAAGATGCACAAGAATGAGGGGAACACACAGGGAAAGACAGATACACATGTATTCCCATTTTTCATATGGGGAACTGAGACTGAGAGGTTTTTACTTCTCCAAGGTCACTCAGTGATTTCCTATTTCAATTAGACCTGGTGTCCTAGATCCAAGTCCATCAGCCCCTTACGCATTAGAGCTTTAAAACAGTCCTTCTCGTGTGGCTCAGCGTCTCAGCTTTGGGGTGGATGTACAGAAGATTCCACCCTTTTTCTGCTCAAGTCCCTTCTAATCATCTGGCTTATAAAGTAAGTAGGCATACACACACACACACAGATGCACTACCCCATTGAAAATACAAAATGGGTACTCCTCAGGGTCGGGATACTACAGAATGCACAGCACACACTGGCTAATCCACAAATGGTAGGTTGAATAATGCATATTTGAGGGGTATGCCCATTTATTTATTCAAATGCATAGTTCCCATCCCAACTATGGATGCATAGTTTCCCTCTGCACCCCTCCACCAGGCCACACATCCACCCTGATCCCTCTGCAACCATCCAGGCCATACACCCAGGCCATGCGTTTGCCGACTTCCATGAGTGTCGGTCGGATAAATATGTGTGTGTGGCCTGGGTATGTGTGTGTGTGTATATGTGCATATGTGTATGCCTATGCATATGTGTATGCAGAGGCATACACATACATATCTTTACTCCTCTGCATATATATATTATATATGTGCATGTTTATATATGTGCATGTATAGATGTGTATATATACAATATATATACATATATATTTCTTTAGACACACACACAGACACACATATATATATATATATATATGTGTGTGTGTGTGTGTGTGTATGTGTGTGTATATATATATATGTGTGTGTATATATTTATTTTTAGTCAATTTTGTATTAGTATATAACTTTTTAAAGTTTTATACCTGGTTGTGAATCTTGAATTAAAATAAAAATTACTTGTTAATAAATAAAAATATGTTTCACTTTTCTTTTTCCAATACATCCAACAATGCAAATTTGTGTATGCATATATAAGTTAGTACAGCTAACTTACCAATCATTATTAGTTGCTCTATCGCTGCTGCACGAATGACGGGGGCGTAGTTTCTTGGCCTGCTGACAGCGGTGCACGTTGCCCTCTGTTTACCTCACAGAAGCCATTGAAAAAGCCAACCTTGGGAGTTTTCAGATGTTACAGGTGGCCGATTCACCATAGTGAATTCCCGGTGGGGGTGAACAGAACAACCACCCCCCGGGGCGAATAAAAGCCCCGAACAGACGTGATGGGACCGGGACCACGTCCGGGAATCGGGCCACTAGATCACGGCCCGGGGCAGCACAACAGACATGACGCCGATTCCCAGCTGTGGTCAAAACACCCAGAACCCACCGGGCAGGGGTGGGACACAGACATGGCCGCCTGAGGGCAAACAAAGCCAAAAGGCACAAAAGGGAACGCCCACACAAGGGAAACAGGAAGGGAGGGGAAGAGGGAGAAGAGGCGCACAGGTACCACACACAGCAGGCACACAGGCAGCGGAGCCACAGTGGAACACACAGCACGAGCATACGCCTGGGCACACACACACACACACAAAGGAATGGAAAGGAGGACACGGGTGGCCAGACAACACACTAGGCACAATGGGAGCAAAGGGGGGGGCAGGACACGAAAGAGGGGGGGGAAACCACAAAGGGGTAGGGCAGGACACAGGCAACAGCAACCACAACCCCCCCAGCAGCACAGTCCGCCTGGGCGCCCCCAAAGCAACACAGGCAGTCTCGGAAAGGGGGGGGCCAGGACCTCAGGACCAAGGCACAGCGGGGGCCCGCAATGCACAGCGAGCCAGGCGGGAACGTTCCAGGAGGCACACGGAGACCCCATGGTCACTGAGGGGCCGATGGAGGGCAGCCAGGACAGCCAGTGCAGAGCTGCAGGTCCAAGGATGCACACACAGTACAGGGGTGCCGGAACAGGGGTGCCGGAACCCCCAGGTCACACAAGCACTCAAGGGAGGAGCAGCAGCAGGTGGCAGCACTGGCGGGTGGAGACAGGTAGCTGGACACAGGCGGGTCGGTAAGGCCATGCGGAGTACTGTGCCCAGGCACCAGGGAGGGCAACCACGGAGGGAAACCCCGGGTGTGTAGGCAGACCAGGGGTGGGGCCCAGAGGGGGCCCGGGGCCACAGGCAGGGACAGCAGCACCCCACAAAGCAGGCTTCACCACAGTGTGGAAGAGACATCAGGGAGGGAGCAGTCAGTGGGGACCGGGGCGGGAGTCCACACGGGGCAGGACACTGGGTGGGCTGGGAGGAACACTGGGACTCACAGGCAGCCGCTGGGGGCCACTGCAGGCCCAGGGGCTGGGGGCCCCACCCGGTAAACCAGGTGGGGCCAATGGATCAAGCCCAGCAGTACCCCAGCACGGACATGTGGTGAGCAATCAGGTAGTAGACCTCGAAGGGATCATGCATGGAGAGACCCAGTTGGACATCCGAATGGGACCACACCCCCAACAGGGCTGACAGCTCCACCGCAGAAGGCTCCGACACACAGCAGGAAGCAGAAGGGGGCCAAGGAAGATGTCCCAGCTCCAGCAGCAGTTGGTACACCGCCGCATTGGTGCGGTGGTACCCACGCACCCCGTGAACACAGGCAAAGTAGGACACGGCCAAGGCTGGGCCACCCTCAGCAAGGCACACCATGTAGGCACCCAGCCCGCACACACTCAGCGCTAACACGGTCTCAGCCCTGGACCAGGGCACATGGGAACACTGCTTGTCCGGGATGCGTCCATCAGGGAAGCAAACCAGCCCCAGGGTGTCTGAATGCAGCTGGCAATCACGAGTGCTCGTCTCATAGCTGAAGTAACGAAGTCTGGAGCTCAAGATCGCAAAGGTATCCGCACGGCTGGCCGGGCTGCCCAGGAGCAGCTGCATGGCCGGGGTATGCCACAGGTCGCACAGAGACATGGTCTCGCGGAAGGTCAAGATATGGGGGGCCCATGGGCGCTGGGGAGCGGGAGCCCTTTGAACAGACAACCAGCCATGGTCCAGCAAGACAGGGAGAATAACACCACGGACAGGGGGGCACACATACCCTCTAGGGCCGGGAGGGCCTCCGAGGGGCCCCAAGGACAGGAAAAGTGGTCATGGACCACAACATTGTAGCACAACAGAGCTAGGCATGGGGTGCAGACCCTGCATAGCTGCTCAACACAATAGCACTCACATAACAGCTAATCGGGATGCCAAGGCCACGGTGTTGCAAACAGGCATGGGGGGGTTGATGGGTGAAGGCATGCAGCTGCAGAAGCAGTGCACAGAACTGCGTGCCCATGCAGGCACGAGCACCCACTACTGGATGCACCTCGCGCTCCCAGTCAAGTGGTACCGCGACCACACCGAGCAGCTGAGCCTCCTTGGTGTGGAGGTACACCTAGCCACCTGGCTGCAGGTTTCCCTGGCCTGGAGAGCTGCAAGGGCCCTCAGGGCGCATCATGGCCAGAGGAGAGTCCGTGCCCAACTCAGGGCCCAGAGGCTATCCAGGGCAGACTGGCAGGTTGTGAGCCGGGCCTGGCCCTGGCCCGCGGCGCTCCGTGAGGCAGCCAGGCACCTCCTGTGGGCAAGGGAGACCATGCGCCGGGCTGTTCTGCTTGCTATGCCCATTGAGAAGCACCTATGGGTCACACAGAGTGCCCACAGGGTTGGTGGGTGAGGCCGCTGGCCCAGTGGGATGAGGCAACCTGGAGGGCCCACCTCAGGATGGACAAGCTCACCCTGCTGTGGCTAGTTGAGCTCCTTACGCCCTGGCTAGAGTGAGAGCACACCTCCATGAGGACCCCCATCCCCATGGTCCAGCGGGTGGCCATAGGGGTCTGGGCCCTGGCAATGCCCGACTCCTGCCGGTCCGTGTCCCAGCACTTCAGGGTAGGCCTCAGCACCGTCGCCTGTATCCTCCGGGATGTGTGCGAGGCTGTGGAGGGTGTGCTCCTGGACAGGACTGTAAGAAACTGAAAGGGATACAACTGTTTTGGGTTGAGTCCTATCTCTGTCCAAGAGAGATTCCGCTGTTCCCTTGTCCAAGAGGGGTTTAGCTCTTGTGAGTCCTATCCAGCTGTCTCTGTCCAAGAGAGATATTCAGCTGCCTGTGAGTCCTATCCAGCTGTCTCTGTCCATGAGAGATTCAGCTGCCTGTGAGTTCTATCCAGCTGTCTCTGTCCAAGAGAGATATTCAGCTGCCTGTGAATCCTATCCAGCTGTCTCTGTCCAAGAGAGATATTCAGCTGCCTTTCCTTCACTTTTCTGGGTGAATCCTATAAGAAAGCAGGTCCCTTTCAATTCTCGGGATCTAGTGGAAATACTATTGTTGAGAAGGTGGGGAATTACTCCTCTGTTACTTCAATAATGAGTCTTTTGTTCCCTCAAATACGCATTTATTCAATAATATCAGAACAATTAGTATACCAATTATCAAAGAGACACTTGCATTCAACACATGCCCTCACCTACTCTGATTCCTTCAAATACATAAAAGCATATATTCTTACATGATCAGAGGTCAATAGTCTGGTTCCAGAAGAAGGCAGTCAGGGGGCCCAGATGATACAGTTGTAGGACTTCCCTAGATAGAAGAGTCCCAAAGAGGGCAATCACCGGAGGTGGGAGTCCTGGCTCCTTGGCCCTGGATTAGACCACATCCCTCTAAGAGTCATCTGGTTATCAGAATAGGCCATATTCTTGCTTGTTCAGCTCAACTCTGCTTATCAGTTTCTGACTTTTCACTCTTGTTTCTCAAAGTTCTTGTGAATTATTGTTTGGGAACAGTGGGTTTCTGCTCTTCTCAGCATCATTGCTTCGCCTCCTCTGACCAGTTTGTGATCATCTTTCCTAATACTTTCTGTTCCTTTGGATCAATGAATTAGCACATGTACTAAACAATGTCTTGCCTAATTCTAGCATTCTACATGAAACATCCAATGCATTTTTTGGTTAACTGCTCAAGAAGAGTGAGTTACAATACTATTCAATGCATGTCCTGGCACCTTTGTGTCCGAGAGGCACTTTCTGATTCAGTCAAATTATAGCAGGGAAATTAGTGTCTTTGTTGGGCCAAAATCATATCAATTTATAACAGGATGATCCAGCTGGTGGACCAGGAGGCCGTGATGGCGGGATTTGCGGCCGGAGGCTTCCCCAACTGCATGGGAGCTGTGGACGGCACCCATGTCGAGATCCTCCACCCTTCCGCAGGGGAGGCAGCAGAGTATGTGAACCGGCACGGGTACCACTCCCTGCAGCTGCAGGCGGTTGTGGATCACTGGGGCCGGTTCATAGACATCTTCACAGGCAACTCCAGCCTCAGTCACAACGCCTGGATCATGACCATCTCCCCCTTCTATGCCCGGATGTTCCGGGGGGGATTTTGCTGACATGGGGATGACCTGGATCGAGGGGGTACCGATGCCCCCCTGTATCCTGGGAGACCCTGCCTACCCCCTCACCCTCTGGTTGATGAAGGTCTACCCTGTTGCATGGACCCCTGTGGAGGTGCTATACAATACCCACCTGTGCTCCAGCAGGACCGTGGTGGAGTGAGCCTTCGGGGCCCTTAAGCAGCACTGGAGGAGTCTCGCTGGATGCCTGGATGCCTGTGGAGACCTCCGCCCTGGTGATCGGGGCCTGCTGTGTGCTCCACAACATCTGTGAGACCGAGGGGACAGCCCTGGAATACCCCGAGCCCCACCGGGCTCCCGGACCCGGGCCCCTGTACGTGAATGCCGAGAACCCCAGGGAGTACCGTTATGCCCAGCGCATCCGGGATGCCCTGGTGAGGCATATCGCCCAGGGGACCCTGGTTTGAGGGGTTCCCCTCCCCAGACCACCCCCTGGGGTTCCCGGGGGTGGCCCCTGAGGGGGTGCACCCCCCATCACCCACATACGGGCCCTGGAGGCATACATGTGCAAAAACATTTGTTTCACCAGCGTGTACATGTGACCCCTCCCCCTCCACCCCTGTAGTGCCCTGGCCCCTCTAGTGCCCCTCCTCACACCGCCCTCCCCTTCCCTCCTCGTCCCCCCCTTGTTTCCAGGGTCTGCCCTGTGAGCGCCCAGTGTGGGCCATGGATCCCTGTGAGCTCCCCCCCCCACTGTCTGTGTTCCCAGCAGTGTCCTGGGCCTGCTCCAGGTCTGGTGGGGGGGAGCATGGGGGGGAGGGTGGTCTGGGACCTGGGGGGCCCCCGTGGCAGCTGCACCCTCCTGAAGGCAGGGGGCATCGGGAGGTGGATGCATGGCCCCTCAGGGTGCGGGCCCGACTGGGGTGCCTGAGCAGGGGGCAGGGGCACCAAGGGACCTGGCATGGGGCCCTGGGCAGGCTGGGTGCCCGAGGGCATGGTTGCCATCACGTAGGTGCACATCGTGCCGGTGTGCAGGAGCAGGGAGGTCCCAGTATCATGTGACCTATCCATCTTTGCAGAGTGCTCCCGCACCATGCCTGTGATGGCCTGCTCCAGCCTCCTGAGCGCCTCCACCTGCCTGCTGTGCTCCTGACACTCCCGCCTCCGCTCCAGGTGCACCTCAGCCTGGAGCCTCATGTCCCTCACCTCTGCCCGCTCCAGGGACCGCTCGATGGCCGCCTCCATCTGGTCCACAGCTGCTATCATTCTCTCGCCCTGTTCCTCCAAGGTCCGGATGATCTCCTCCACCTGGTCCTCCCTCCTCCTGCGGACCCGTGCCCGGTGCTCCCTCATGTGCTGCAATGGGGCCATGGGACCTGGGGATGCTGGCTGCTGGGGTTGCCCTGTGGGTATGGGAGGGTTAGTCCAATCCTGACCCAGGTCCCTGCCCCCTGACCGCAATGGGGCAGGGGCCCCATGGGCCCCCGGGTGGCTCACCAGGCCCCTCCCCACCCCCAGACCCCAGCCCCTCCTGCCCCCTCCAACTGTCCAGGGACCTCCTCTCTGCACCCCGGGTTGCCCTCCCTACCAGACCGCCTGCCTCACCTGGTTCCTGCGCCTGCTGGTGGGTCTCCTTTGCAGCTGCCTGCTCGGTCACCTGGGTCTGGTACTGGGGTGTCCCGTGGCCTGCAGGTGAGGAGGAGTGGTTGTGGATGTAGGGGTGTGTGGTTGGGTGACATGGTGCTGGGCCCCCTCCTGCCTTGGTATTGGGGGGCTGGGGCTCAGGCTGGGGCTGGCCCATCCATCCCCCCCTTGGCCCCTGCCCCTGTGGGTCCGGTGCCTCCCCCCTCTGGGTCACCCGCTTACCCTCTATGTCGGTCTCAGATCCTTCCAAGGCTGGCCCCTTGGTGTGGGAGTGCTCCCCCATGGACCACTGGCTGAGGGTAATGAGGGTGCTGGCCTCAAACTCTACCTGCCCGGCCTGGGGGTGGGCGCTCTCCAGGATGCTGTCCGGGGGGGCTGCAGGTGCTGGGGCCCCCGGGGCGATCCTCCTGGGGGTCCAGGGCCCTGGAGCTCATGTCTATCAGGGGGGCAGCGAGGGGAAGGGGTACCTCGGCCCATTCCCTGCCCTGGACCACAGAGCTCCCGACCAGCCTTGGGATGCCTATGGACCCCTTCATATGCAGGATGTGGTCCAGGGCATCATGGAATGGGGCAGTCCAGGCTCCGTGTTCGGACCACCTATTGTTGTCCCGCATGGCCTTGTACCCCCTCTTCAGCTCCTTGGCCTTTGAGCGGCACTGTGTCGCTGTGCGCTGATGCCCCACTGCCTCCATGTCCCGCACTATGTCCTGGTAGACATGCTCATTGCACTGGTTGAGTGTGAGCTCCAGCTGGTACTCCAAGGTCCCCCATATCTTTATGAAGTCCCGGGTCTCCTGGAGCCCTCACTGGCCCCCTCTGTGGTACGCCTTCCTCCCTCTTCTCCACTGTGGTTCATCATCGTCATCCTCCTCCTCCTTAAGGAGGCCCCTCCTTCACCTCCTTTGGTCCCTTCCTCCACCTCCGTCTCCTCCTCCACCCGGGCTGGTCCAGTGTCTTTTGGGGGCTTGTCCACCCAGGTGCTCTTCCGTGTCTGCGGGAGGCAGGGGGTGGGGGGTTTATGGTTTGGTGCATGCCTTGGCCCCTCACGGGGTGCCCCCTTCACTCTCCTCTCTGGTGGGAGCCCGGGCTTGCCCTGTACCCCCCCCGGTGCCCCTGCTCCCCTGCCCATGTTTCCCCTTACCCGTTTCCTGGATGCCTCCTCCTTTCCAGCTGCTGTACCTGGAGCATCGTGTACCACCTGCTGCTGCGGGTGTTGTCCCAGCACCTCCTCCATGGTCAGCACGACCCCCGGCTCCCCCTCCTCCGCTCCCTCCACCACTGCCCCTGCTGCCTCCTCCTCCTCCACCCTCGCTCTCTCACCCACTGCTCTCTTCCACCTCCCTCCTCACTCCATCCTGCCACGCTTCCCTGCTGCAGATTTCCCTTTAAATCTCCCTCTGGCGGTTGTGTTATTGCTGGTTGCCTGGCAGTGATGCTGCATGCATTGTCCACGGCTGGGGATCATTTTCTTTGTTTCCACCCGGGGATTGGCATCCAGATGTTACTTTTTGTTGCTTCCCGGTGGGAATCTGTTTGACCACGCTTCCCGAGATTTTGCCCCGGGTAGCCCCGGAAGCGTGGTTGAAATTGACCCCATGTGGGTATTGAGCATGGTGAACATCTGGTGGCCGCGTAACAGACATTAAGGGCTCTTTGGCCCCGCCGCGGGATTGAGCGTGGTTCACTGTGGTTGAGCGTGATCTCATAACGTCTGAAAACACCCCTTGACTCCAGGAAAGCCATTGTCACTGTTGGCAAATCTCACACCAACATAAAAGCAGAACTGAACAACAGAACTCTGTTGGCGTAGTTGTTAAGGTCCCCGCTTGCTATACAATTTTTAGCTGTCATTTCATGGGTTCAAATCCTTGTTGTTCTGTTTAGCTTAATTTTTTTTTTTTTTTTACATTAGTGTTATTGTTTTGTAATAATACAATTATTGCTGTGTTGTGTTGCTCACGGCATACTTTCTATGCCCAAAAATATGCTTTCTTATTACATTAAACTATAGCAAATCCTGGGAGTTTCTTCACATATCCAGGGAGAAACTTTAAGCATTCTGTGTCGCTGCTAGGCAACGACCAACAACGCCATCCGGGGAGGTAGATTTAAACTGGGTGGGCACAGTACAGCACCGGGACGTGTCGTGATGGAGCCAGGCGGGAGGGATAGGAGAGCGGAGGTGGGCAAGAGAGAGATGGAGGAGGAGGAGGAGGAGGTGGACTCAACACTGACAGCACCACTGGAGTGCCAGCCTAGGCAGGGCGGCGCAGATCACCTCTCCCACCCCTCTGTGTTGGCTGCCAGTTGTGTTGTGTGCTCCCTCATCTCGCGTGTCATGTCCCTGGTCTGTGTGTTGAATGCCTTCCTCTGTGTGTTCTGCTAGTTTCAGCCAGGCTAGCACCTGCGCTTTCTGCATCCCACACCTCAAGTCGCTTCTTCTCAGTTCATTACAACAATGTTGCGGCCAGTGGGCTTATCTACTGTCCTTGGAGCTCCCCCATCACCTCGCGTCCCTCCAGGGCTTCAAGCCACCCATTCATTGCAGTAGTTACAGGTGCATTCTGCTGCTGGAGACCATGGCTGGATGCTGCTCTTCCCCAGGGCTCGCGGGCATATTAGCAACCCATAGCTGGAACTTCCATGAGACAATGACCCTGTGTGATCTTTGGCATTCCCCGGCCTTGCAATTGATTGCCAACTGCCCGGACAGCCGCACAGGTGCCTATGCGAGTCTCAGTTCCGGGCTCCACTACTTTGGGTATGAGTTGAGTGCACTTGACTGCCAGCTGAATGTGGAGACTGACTGGGCCTCCATCCCTTTCCCGATGGTCGCATCCCGGAGATGATGTGCTCACATGTGGTGTGGTCCATGGCAGAGACGGTGTCTGCTCTGTATGTGTGCAGCATGTCCTCCTTCACAGCCTGTCTGGTGGAGGGGGGGCCTTCCCTGGCCGTGTCCTTCTTTGGCTCTGTCCATGGGGCCCGTGGGTACCGGCGGTCACGTGGTGCTGGCTATCACTGCCTGTTGGAGCTGGGTCACCTTCCGTGGCCCCCAG
>QEPC01001418.1:846305-863636 GCA_003113815.1 Sphenodon punctatus
TAGAGTGGCAGCTTCTAGATACATATTGGCCACAGCCCTCCCTGCCTGTAACTTGGCCCCAGAACCCTGATGGTGAGTCCTGGGGCTGGAGTGGCTGTTTCTTGATATGGTGGAACGACAGCGCCTCTGTGTGAGGGCTGATGGCCCCAGACCCATGACGGTGGGTCCTGGGACTTAGAATGGCAGCTTCTGGATACATATTGGCCACAGCCCTCCCTGCCTGTAACTTGACCCCAGAACCCTGATGGTGGGTCCTGAGGCTGGAATGACTGTTTCTTTTTTTATATATATATATATCTCTACACTAAATCTAACTGCTATTAACTATTCTAAAACCTATTGAACTAAATGGAATAACCTAATAATTAACTACAAATGCCTTGTCCTACAAACACACTGTATCTCTATCTATCTCTATAACTAAGCTAACTACTATGTATATCTATCTAGCAACTATCTATTGAATAACTATCTATTTCTATATACAATATTGCACAGGGGTAACACAAAGAACACAGGTATGGGTACAAAACTGAAATGAAAATTAATCTAATAATATTCCTGCTCTACATAAATCCAAAACTTAAAACAGGGGAAGGGAATCAGGGATGGAAGAAGAGGGAGAGGGAAAGGATTCGGTGGAGGGTGGAAGGAAGATTGAACACAGGGAACAAAGGGAGGTGTAAAAACAAAAAATAACACCTAAATCTATATAATATAATCTAAATAAATTATAATATGGAGGTAAATGGGTTGAATGGGTGAAATAGAAGGAGGATGGCAATCGATTAGGAATAGAAAGGAACAAAAACTGCTGGGAGAGAGTGAGCCTTCTGAAACGCCTGCTGTTCAGGAACAGTGACTAGCTTGAAGGTGTTGGGAAGGCGGAAATAATCAGTTTTGGTTCTTGCTGCACCTGCCTCACTGCAAGCTCCGTTGACTCCATGCAGCCTAGCCCGTGGCCAATCGCAGACTACGAAGCCAGTGATATGAGGTGAAAAAGGGATGGTGATTGGGCAGGCTGGCTGCTACTCCAGGCCTCGCCACCCCTGGTGCCTGGAAGTCTGCTCCTCAGCTGACTCCCCCTCCCTGTCACATTTTGCCTTCCAGGTAGTGACACGTTTTTGCCTCCCAAACTCACCCGAACGCAATCAGAACTGTCCGAACTGTTTGGTCATTTTGACGCTCCAATCTAGTTTGGTTCGGTCAGTTCGGGTTCGGATTCGGGTTCAGTCATCGAAACAGGCCGAGTTCGGGCCGAACGCCGAACTTCCGAACCGCTTTCACTCATCCCTAATAAGCCCTAAGCACTCCATGTAGAGGGAGAGGGGAAGAGGCCAAGTACTCCTCCCACACCCAGCAACCTCAAAAGCGGCATCCCGCTCAGTGACTGTACTGCCTTTGTCACTGCTGTGCTGCCATGTTGTGCCTGGTGTGGGGGGTTGGGAGCCAGGAGTGCTCACCCTGTTTCCCCCTCCCTCCAGGAGGACTTACCAACTGGCCTGCCAGCCAGAGATCAGAAGACAGTGTCGCGGGAGGCAAGGGGGACCCCTGGACTTGACATCTTCACCCCATCCAAGCATAGGGAGAGGGATGGGGCCAGGTATTCTTCTAGAGTGGTGTCCTGCTTGGCATCACCTTAGACCATGCACCAAAGGGCCACACCCAAAGGGCTCTTTGGCAGAGACCCTTCAACAGGGATCAGGTGGCCAGGGAGGGCTTTGGGGATTTTATTGGGGATTTTCCCTGGGCCAGGGGTGGATTGAGTATACTCTGGCTGTGGAGGTTGGGGTGTTACTGATTTGGGGGGGGGAGTGTCCAATGAGTTGGGGATAAGGAACTTGGGTTAGAGAGGGGAAGGGGGATGCCCTCTGTGTGTGAGGGGGCATACTACGGTCCCCTGGTGAGGACAGGGGTACTGGGTTAGGGTTGGGAGGGAGTTTCCCTCCAGTGAGAGAGGGAGGGTATGCACCCCCCTGTGAGAGGGGTATGGGGAATCTCCCCCATTGGCCTGGTGACATGGTGGGGTGGGGGTTTGGGGATGGTGGTGGCAGTGTAGGGGACAGCTATTGGGGTTGTGATGGGCCTCCCAGTCCCTGTGGGAGGCTGGTACATTCTTTGAGGCAGGAGAGGTGTTTGGTACCTGTTCTCTTCACTGCCCCCCGAACAGATGGTGCGGTGGCCGAGGTTTGGAGGACTCCTAGCCTGAATGCAAGATTGGTTGCGAATAAGTCATCTATTGTCCATGAATTGATCCTGGACCAGGTGGCCAATCGCATTTGCATCACGGACACCTGGCTGGACACTGAGTTTTTGCTGACCTTGTTCCAGCTGGGTACTCTGTGCAGCATCAATCAAGGTTGCAGTGCCAGGGAGGCAGTGTAGCTGTGATTTTTAGGGTGTCATGGTCGGGTAGGAGGTACCTGGTGCAAACTCAACCAGGTATTGAGGGCCTCCACCTTGTGATTTATTTGTTCTGAGACAGTTTGGGGCCACTGTTGGTATACTGAGCACCTTCTGGTACAGCAGCATCCCTGCATGATCTAGCAAAGCTGGTGTCGGAAGTGTCTTCCCGTCCTCGAGGGCACTGATCCTGGGGGACTTCGATATGCATACCGAAACCAGACTTCAAGGTGCAGAGTATGAGTTCACGGCTGCCATGGCAATCATGGGCCTGTCTCTGATAGTGGTTGGCCTGAGACATGTGGGGGGCACATGCTGGATTTGGTGTTTTGCACCAGTCTTGAGGTTTGGTATCCATTGGTGGGGGATGTATCTTTGGTCCCGTTATTATGGATGGATCACTACCTCCTATGGGCCTGTCTTCTCGCACACGTCAGCCTCCATAAAGGTGCAGGACCGATTCAAATGGTCCATCCCCGGAGACTTATGGAACCGGAAAGGTTCTGGAATACTCTGGGGGAGATACCCTCCAACCTCATTAGCCGACCTCTCAATGACCTTGTAGCCTTCTGGAACACCTTGTTGGCTGAGGCCATCCATCAGTCAGCTCTCAGATGTCCATTCCCGGGTCCCCGTGGTTTATGGAAGACCTGCACCAACTGAAGCAGGAAGAGTGGTGGTTAAAGTGCGGGTGATACCGGACCTGTACTGAGGACGACAGATTGCAACATAGAGCTAGTTTGAAAGCCTATGCTGTGGCTGTACAGATGGCAAAGAAGAACTTCTTTGCTGCCATCATAGTGTTGGTGAAGTGTCGTTCAGCTGAGCTTTTTTGGCTGGTGAAGGAGCTGATCAATCCAGCCTGTCTCTACCTGTAGCTGGAATCTTCCAGCGCTTGCTTTGTCATGTTTATTGACTATTTCACTGACAAAATCATTCACATTCACCACTGCTTTGATGCTGCATTTGATGCAGTAGAGGAATCAAAGGTAATGATTCCTTTATCATATTTTGTGTGATTAGTTTCAGCCGGTGTCATCCCTTGATGCCGAGGATGTCCTGGGGTCTGCCAGAGCCCCTTTTTGTGAATTAAATCTGTGCTCGTCCTGGCTGGTAAAGGCCAGCTGGGAGACATTGGAGCCGCTGATATCTGGGGTAGTCAAAGCCTCCCTGTGGGAGGGCAGAGTGCCTGGGTACTTCAAGGAAACCCTAGTACACCTATTGCTCAAAAAACATGTTTGGGAATTGACTCCATAGCCAGTTATGGGCCGCTCTCTAACCTTGCCTTTTTAGGGAAGGTTATTGAACAGGTAGTGGCTCGGCAGCTCCAGGCACACCTGGACTGGACCAGCTTTCTGGATCCTTCCCAGTCTGGCTTTCATCCAAGTTATGGCACCGAGACTGCACTTGTGACCTTGGTCGATTACTTCCACCGTGAGTTGTATCAGAGTCGTTCAACTCCTCTGGTCCTGTTAGATGTCTGCTGCCTTTGATACCATTGATCATGAGATGTTGGTGACCGGTTCATGGGATCGAGAGGAGGTGGATGGAATCATTCTTGAATGGTTCCGTTCCTTCCTGACCAGGAGAATTCAGCGTGTGGTTCTGGGGGTTTGTTCTTCATCCCCCCAGGATCTCACATGTGGTGTCCCACAAGTTTCTATTCTGTCCCCCTCTCCTGTTCAACATGTATATGTAGCCACTGGATGAAGTTGTGAGAGGGTTTGGGGTTCAGTGTCATCAATATGCTGATGACTCCCAACTCTACCTCTCTTTTTCAGCTGACTCACTTCTGGAAGTCTTGTTGCTTACCTGGTGTTTGGCAGTTGTGGGGGGGCCTGGATGGGGATGAGCCGTCTAAAGCTGAATCCTGACAAGATGGAGATGATGTTGGTGGGGAGGGTTGGGGGGTGGAGATCCCCATCATTGATGGGGTTTGCCCCTCCCTAGTTCCTCAGGTTCAGAGTCTGGGAGTGCTCCTCGAGTCTCAGGTCTGCCTGGATGTCCAGGTGGTGACTCTGGTGAGGAGTGCCATTTGCCAGTTACAGCTGGTGCATCAGCTTCAGCCGTACACCTCGGACTCGGATCTAGCCACCATCGTCCATGCCTTCATCACCTCAAGACTGAACTACTGCAGCACGCTCTATGTGGGGCTACCCTTGGTGATGGTCTGGAGACTGCAGCTGGTGCAGAATGCGGCAGCCTGTCTCCTCATGGGGACGGGTCACCATGAGCATATAACACCTATATTGCACTTGATGCACTGGCTGCCTATAGACTTCTGGGCTCATTTCAAGGTGTTGGTTCATACCTATAAAGCCCTAAACAGTCTTGGTCCAGCCTATCTGCAGGACTGACTCACCCTCTGGGTCGTGGATCAGCCCCTGATGTCAGCTTTTGGCGGGGGAGATGGGTAGTGGGTGGGGGGTTAGGGTGGGGAAGTCAGTCTATTTTTATGTTTTTATGGACTCTTCCTTGTTGTTTTCATTTATATTTTTATATTTTTGTGTTTTGTTATTTAATTTGTTGTTAATGGCTTGGGCCAGAAGTATCTGAAAGACTGTTTCTTCCCTCATGTCATGGCCTCTGAGACTGGCTGGGAGCACCCTCATGTGGCTACCATCTGCCTGTGAGGAAAAACAAGGGCACGTGGAGAGATATTCTCAGTGGCTGCCAAGCCATACAGGCTCCCATGGGCTTTCCAGAGTTTGCTTTAGCAAGCAAGAAACTTGCTTCGTTGGACAGCCCTGGATGCTCAAGTCCCCTTTCTACAAAACAGGTAGAGTACAGCCGCTGTCAAAGAGAAGCTTTGCTCGCTTTGCTCTTCAGCTGTCTCCTGAAGTTAATGACTCCTTTCATCACACATCATTGACTTTTCTACCAAGTCTATCTACCAAGATAGTCACAGAGATAATGTCTCTGCCAACTGTGATGGTAATTTTAGCGTTACTAGGCAGATGTCCACAAAAAACTGCTCCAGTGCCAGAAATCCATTTAGCACAAGTCAGTACAAATAACAGGGCTAAGCACAAATGAGAGGAGGAATTTTAAAATGTGCAACTCCCAAAGGAATAGATTTTGTTCTTCACTCTTCACTTGAATATTCATATAAACCTCTGTGAAAGTGAGCATGAATTTCACCAGCTTATTTGTGTGCAGAATTGGGATGCATTTTATCATTGATTTTGCAGTCCATGAGTACACAATAAGCGAGCCAGTGGGATAACAGTTTTTTTCTGTTTTCCTAGCATGTGTGGGGTGATGGAGGTATGATTAAGCAATAGAAATTGTCATGGAATTATTAAAATGAAATAATGGATACCTAGTGGGTTGTTAGACATCAGCCCAAAGCCAAATTCCATCCGAGCAAACAGGCATGAAGTCATAAACTTCAGCTCAGCCCTGTCCACCTATAAAGTGGTCAATATTAAAAGTGCATTGCTTTCACTTGGTCATTGACTTCTAGGGATGGGTGAACATAGTTCGGAAGTTCGGAGTTCGGCCCAAACTCGGCCTGTTTGAACGACCAAACCCGAACCCGAATCTACCGAACTTGATTCCGAACTCCGAAATGACCGAAAAGTTTGGTTAGTTCGGATCACATTCGGGTGGTTCGGGCGGGAGAAACATGACCACAGTCAACTGGTGACCCACTGCCTGACACAGGCAGGCACAGGAAGGGGGTGGTCAGCTGAGGAGCAGACTTCCAGGCACCAGGGGTGGAGAGGCTTGGAGTAGCAGCCATCCTGTCCAATCACCATCCCTTTTCTCCTCAGACCACTTGATTCGCAGTCTGCGATTGGCCACGGGCTAGGCTGCATGGAGCCAATGGGGCTTGTAGTTAGGCGGGCGCAGCAAGTAACAAAACTCATTGCCGTCCCCCTGCCAACACCTTCTGAGCTAGTCACTGCTTCTGAACAGCAGGTGTTTCAGAAGGCTCCCTCTCCCAGCAGTTCCCAGCTCCCCAATCCATTGCCATCCTCCTATTTCACCCATCTAAACCATTTACCTCCATATTATCATTTATTTAAATTATATTAGATAGATTTAGGTGTTACTTTTTGTTTTTACCCCTCCCTATGTACCCTGTGTTCAATCTTCCTTCCTCCCTCTCCTCTCCATTCAATCCTTTCCCTCTCCCTCTTATTCCATCCCTGATTATTCCCTTCCCCTGTTTTAAGTTTTGGATTTATTTAGCGTAGGATTATTATTAGATTGATTTTCATTTCAGTTTTGTACCCTTCCCTGTGTTCTTTGTGCTTCCCCCTGTGTAATATTATACAGATAGATAGATAGTTATGTTGTAAATGCAAGGACGGTGAGATCATTGCATCCATTTGCCCAATGCAGAGTTTACAGAGGAGTGTGAGTAGCTAATCATCAATAAGCAGGCAGGAAGCATACTTAAGCTTAAGTAGCTTTATTAGGAAATACATGTAGGATAGGAAAGGCCTACATCTATGCTAAGTCCTAAGACTAGGTGTGTTCAAGAGGGAGGAAGGAAGCTCTCTGAGACACAAAGAGATGAGAAATCTCCTGGGGGAGGAGATTGACCAATCAGGTCCTGACAGGAGTAGGACAGATAGGATGGGGGAAGGGTTCCCTGATCTGTCTGTCTACTCCTGGTGTTTCTAGCAAACAAACAGGATGAGGTGCTTAGGGGGGATGCAACCAAAGGAATGTATTTCCAACACCCCTTCTCATCGTCCTGTGCACCGAATCATTTATGTGCACTGCTGACAATTCCCAATGCTTCTCGTAGCCTCTGGAAATTGTCTCTGGGTAGCGGTTTGGTCAGCACATCCGCTATCATTTCCTCTGTAGGACAATAAATCAGTTCAACAAGTCCTTTTTCTTGCGCTTCTCTCACATAGTGACGCTTGGTGTTGATGTGCTTCGACCTTGGCTTTATCTTTTCCATTTTCGTAAGCTGAATGCAGCTTTGATTGTCCTCATACATCTCAGTTGGCTTTGGTTCGTCTATTCCAAAGTCCTTTAGTAGTCTGTGTAGCCATACTACCTCTTGACATGCTTGAGTGGCTGAAATAAATTCTGCTTCTGTGGATGAAAGGGCAATTAATGACTGCTTCTGGCTAGTCCAACTGATTGCTCCGCCTCCATACAGAAATACATTTCCACTCACAGATTTGCAGTCAGTCTTGTCTCCGGCCCAGTCCGCATCCATATAGCCCATCAATCTGGGGTTCTCGCTTGCTGGTAGTTTTAAGTTTAAATGCATTGTGCCCTTCAGGTACTGTGCTATTCTCTTGACTGCTATCCAGTCCCTTTGGGTTGGTGCACTTACTTTTCTGCTTAGTATTCCTACAGCAGCGGCAATGTCTGGCCTTGTGACGGTGGCTACATACAACATTTTGCCAATTGCAGTTCTGTACTGGTTGTCCTGTGGTAGGGGCTCGTCGTTGTCTTCCTGGCTTAGGAATTTTGTTTCCATAGGTGTCCCCACTTCATTAGCCTCTGTCATGCCTAGGCATTCTAAAATGTCCTTTATCTTTTGTTTTTGATTGAGAAGGAAACTTCCATCTTTTTCTCGTTCTATTTGTATTCCAAGATAGTAAGTGATACCTCCCAAGTCTTTCACCTCTATTTCTTTGTTCAGATTCCTGACGATTTCATCACAATCTCGTTTGTTTTCATGGCATACAATCAGATCATCCACATAAGTTAGAATGTATGTCCTCCTTTTATTTCTGAACCTTGAGTATAGGCAGGGGTCAGCTTCTCCCTGTATGAACCCCTCCTTAAGGAGCAATTGATTCAATTTTTCGTTCCAGGCTTTCGCTGCTTGCTTTAAACCATAGATACTCTTTTGAAGTTTGCACACAAGTTCCTCCTTCCCAGGTTCTTTAAATCCCGGCGGCTGCTGCATGTAGATATCCTCTTTGATATCACCATGTAGGAATGCAGTCTTCACGTCTAAGTGCTGCACTTCCATTTTTCTTGCAGCTGCTATACTGAGGAGTGTTCTTATTATGGTGTGCCTTACTACTGGAGCAAAGGTTTCGTCGTAGTCTTCGCCGTATTTTTGGGAATATCCCTTGGCCACTAATCTCGCTTTGTGGCGCGTGATTTCCCCTTCTGCATTATGCTTGGTCTTGAAGACCCATTTGCATCCAATGGCCTTTTTGTTTTCAGGTAGCTTTGTGAGTGTCCATGTTTTATTTTCATTAAGAGACTCAATTTCTTCCTTGGCAGCATCTCTCCATTTGCGCGCCTCACTGGTTTGCATTTTTTGAATGTCTTGCCATGTTGAGGGCTCCTGTGGTTCCTCCACTTTTGCCGCGTAGGAGAATCTCGCTGCTGGCACTCCTTTGTTGTGTCTTTCAGAACGTCTCACTTCTGGTTCTGGTTCTGCTTCAGCTTCAGTTTCAGTATCAGCATCAGTGTTATCTTCTGGTTCCAGTTCTGGTTCTGCTTCAGTTTCAGCATCAGCATCAGTGTTGGTGTCAGTGCCCCCTTCTGGTTCAGGTTGATTGAACATGGTCAAATCAAATGAAACTTCAGCTTCCTCTTTTATCTGCAGTTCTGCAGTCTTTTTCTGTCTTGATGAACTTGGCCTCATTAGGTCTGGCATTTGATCAGTGCTTCCCTTTTCATTTTCATCAAAATAGACCACACTGCTTATCTTCACATTTCCAGTGTCAGTGTCCATTACTCTGTATCCCTTGCATCCTTGTGCATAGCCAACAAGTATCCCTTCTTCACATCTGGTGTTAAGTTTGGTCCTTTTGGCCTTTGGGATATAAGCATAGGCTTTAGAGCCAAACACTCTAATGTGCCCCACACTGGGCTTGTTCCCATGCCATAGTTCATAAGGTGTTGCTTTTGCACCTTTGGTTGGGAGCCTGTTCTGCAGGTATGTGGCAGTCATTACTGCTTCCCCCCAGTATTTGTTTGGCAGATTCGCATCCAAAAGCATACATCTCGCCATCTCTATGAGAGAGCGATTTTTTCTTTCTGCTACTCCATTTTGTTCTGGTGTATGCGGGATGGTTGTCTGGTGTTCAATTCCTTTTTGCTTCAAAAATTCTTTCATCTGTTTTGAAACATATTCACCTCCATTATCTGACCTTAGGATCTGAGGTGATCTTCCAAACTTATTGCTGGCTCTTGCAACATATTCCTTAAATTTCTCCAGCACCTGACTTTTCTCTTTAATCAAGTAAGTGAACGTGAACTTGGAAAAATCATCTATGAAAGTCAATGCATACTGGTTTCCTGCAATTGTTTTTGTCTTCATAGGACCACAGATATCACTATGAATGAGCTGTAGGGGGTGCTGTGTGGCTTCCTCCTTGCTCTGATGAAAGGAGGGCCTAGTTCCCTTTCCTTTTACACAGCAAACACATCTCTCATCTTTAGTTGCACATGAGTTCATTTTAAAATGTTTAACTAGGTCTGGAAGTGCATGCAACACATCTGCATTTCTATGGCCCATCCTTCTGTGCCATTTGCTTTCACAGTTCTTATGTCTGCAATCTTTTGCAGCATTTGCATACTGATCCTGTTGCAAGCAATCTACCTTGAATAGGCCATTTGAATCCAGCATTCCTCGCATAAAAAGCTCCTTTTCCTTTGAAATTCTGCAATATTTCCCTTCAAAATGCACTGCAAAACCTTTCTGTACAGCATACTTGACACTTATAAAATTATGATCCAATTCTGGGACATATAGAGCTTCTTCAATGGTAACTTTCATTTCCTCACCGTTTCCCAGATGACATATGAGTTTAGCCCTGCCTCTTCCTTGACAATAAACTTTCTCTCCATTAGCCAATCTTATAGGAGTTCTATAAGTCCTATCCAGATCAATAAATCTGTCTTTGTCCTTTATAAGATTTTTAGTTGCTCCAGAATCAACAAAGAAATCATGTGAAGCAGTCTCACATTCTATTCCTTCCACATTTTTAAGTTGAGATGCTTTTTCCTCAACCAGGCTGAAAGCCCTATCATGGCTCCCTTTGTTCTTTGCAGAGAAGCTGGGAACTTCTTGCTTGGTGCATTGATATGCGAGATGCATGGTTTCCCCGCAATTGAAGCAACACTTAACTCTTGCAGATCCTTTTGAATTTGCAAAAGGCTTCTTGTTCTCAGCTGCCTTGCAGGCAAGCTGTGAGGAAAAGTTTGGCTGTTCATTAGTTTGAGCCATATTAAATTCCTCAAGTTTCTGAATAACAACATCCAAAGATAGGTTATCCTGCATTTCTATTATCTGACAGACTGTTTGAAAAGTTGTTGGTGGTAAAGAGTTCAGCAGAAATGCCACTATCAATTCATCTGGTAAATTCAGCTTTTGATTTTCCAGTCTCCTGACTAGTTCAAGCAGGCCATTAACATGAGCTGAAAAATCTTCACTCTCATCCATTCTCATATTACAAAGTCTTTTAAGCATTTGTATCTTTGATATATTTGACTTCCCTTGATACAGTCTCTGTAAAATTTCCCACATATCTTTTGCAGTTAACTTGTCATGTATGTACACATGTAAACGCTGACTCACCGACATTGAGATGATTGCCATAGCTTTGTCATTTTTCTCATCCCAGAGTTCTTGTGCTGCCCCTGCATCTGTAGGTCTGTTGGACTCCAGCATTTTCCTTAGGCCTTGTCCTCCCAGTGCCATCCTTGCATTATGACTCCAAGCTTCATAGTTTGTTGCTCCAGTGAGCCTCTCTGGAATGGAGACCTTCAGCATAGAATCCATGGTCACAGAGACTAAAATCTTTCTTTTCTTTTCTGCCTTTAAGATTAATGCTAGCACTCAATTTTACTCACTCTGCGCTGCCTTTTGGGTGTCTGGGCCCATAACCCTGTTGGAAATGCAAGGACTGTGAGATCATTGCATCCATTTGCCCAATGCAGAGTTTACAGAGGAGTGTGAGTAGCTAATCATCAATAAGCAGGCAGGAAGCATACTTAAGCTTAAGTAGCTTTATTAGGAAATACATGTAGGATAGGAAAGACCTACATCTATGCTAAGTCCTAAGACTAGGTGTGTTCAAGAGGGAGGAAGGAAGCTCTCTGAGACACAAAGAGATGAGAAATCTCCTGGGGGAGGAGATTGACCGATCAGGTCCTGACAGGAGTCGGACAGATAGGATGGGGGAAGGGTTCTCTGATCTGTCTGTCTACTCCTGCTGTTTCTAGCAAACAAACAGGATGAGGTGCTATGGGGGGATGCAACAAAAAAAATGTATTTCCAACAGTTTTAGTGTTTGTAGGAGCAGTGTCTACTAAATCCATTTAGTTCATAGCATTTAGAATAGTTATTAGTTAATAGTAGACTGAGTGTAGATATTAGATATATATAATATTAGATAAAAAATTGAAATTAAAAATTAAAAATTATATATATATAAACATTAATTTTGAGGGAGAAATGGAGTAGGGAAGGAGAGGCCAATCTGCTGCCCACTGGGGAGGCAATGGGACACGTGTCAGAGGCAGGCGGCGCCATGCATGGGGAACGGCAGCAGGCAGCAGCAGTAGCCAGAGGCAGAGTGCATCACCCCACTCATCCCCAAACTCAGCAGGCCTGTTTTAGGGCAACAGGCTTCAGTCTCCTGGCAGTGCCCTCATTCACTGCCACGCAGGGCACTGGAAGACCTGCAGGAGTTGAGGCTGCATCTGTCTCTGCTGGTGGTGGTGCTGGAGCAGGTGCTGGGGCTGCTTCTGATGTTTCTCCAGGGCCACCAGTGACCCCCACTGTGGAGGCAATCCCCAGCAGTCCGGAGCTGGTGGATCCCACCCCGGCTGCTAGATGTCAGTACTAGGGAGAGGAGCAGCAGCAGCAGCAGCAGCAGCAGCAGCAGCACTAGCAGCTACAGAGGGGGCACAGGGTGAGTGCCAGCAGCATGGCGGGCACGGGCAGTCTAGTGTCAGGGTCACAGTACTCGCCTTCACGGGACATCACCGTGATCGCAGACAGTGAGGAAGAGGCAGACACTAGTGCTGCAGAGGAGATTCTGTACCCGAGGTGATGTCTGACCCTCCTCCAAGAGCTGCATTGCCACTGCCAGTGCCATGAATGTCTCCCCCTCCCAGCAACTCTGGAAGCAGTGTGTCCATCAGGGCGGGCAAGAAGGCAGGAGAGGAGGGGAAATCCTCAGTCTGGGATAATTTTAAGCTGGTGCAGGCAGATGATCACAGAGAGGTGCAGTGCACACTGTGCAATAAGGTGGTGAAGTGCGGGCAGGTGCTTGCCAACCTTCGCACAACTGCAATGGCCAGGCACCTCAAGGCATGCCACAGTGCTGTGTTGCTGATCGGGAAGGCAGGGGAAGTGGATGCCAGCAGATTCCTGACTCCTGCAGCCAGTTGCCTGGCTCATTCATCAGGCCAGCATCCTGCACCAACTGCTGCTGCCTCTGCTAGAAGGAGCAGTATGGGGGCAGAAAAACAGCAGGAGCCTCCCCAGCAGTGCTGTCAGTCCACCATGGAGGAGATGGAGTGGGGGGATGTGTCAAAGCCATCGGCAGGGCGCCGTGGCACAGGCTTCCAGGAGAAAGCCAAGCGCCTGTTGGCCGAGATGATTGCCCTGGATGGCCAGTCCTTGTTCATTGTGCAGGACAAGGGCTTCCAGCGGCTGATTGAGTTACTGGCCCCCAACTTTAAGCTGCCTTCCCGCTCCACCCTGAGTTGAACTGTGGTGCCACAGCTCTATAGGGCTTTGAAGGAGCGGGTGAGGGAGCAGCTTGAAGGGGCTGGGGGGGTAACGGTCCACTTCACCATGGACCTATGGTCCACCAGAAACTCTCAGCATGCCTACCTGGTGGTGACCGCACACTGGTGGCAGGACACAGAGGCAGAGTTTGGTTGTGGCAGGAGGGAACCTGAAGCAGGGTATAGGTGGGCCTTGCTTCAGGCCCAAGTTATGGACAGCTCCCACACCGTGAGGAACCTTGAGGCAGCCCTGGATACCATGGTGAGGGAGTGGGTCATGCCATGTGCAGCCTTCACCAAGGGGTGTGTGGTCACGGACAATGCGGCCAATATCCTAAAGGTAGTTCATAACAGGGGCTTCACGAGCATCCCTTTCGCCACACACACCCTCCATCTCATGGTGAAGGACGCTCTGGGCTTGGGGGAGAAGGGGATTGGGCCAGGCACCCTTAGCTCCCTGGTCGAGTGGGGGAGGAAGCTGGCAGTCTTCTTCAACCGAAGCGTGATGGACAGAGAGCTCCTCTGGGAGAAGCAGGCCAAGCAAGGGTCCCTGGTGCATACACTCATCCAGGATGTCTCCACCCATTGGAATTCCACCTTCCTGATGCTTGAGTGGCTTCTTGAACAGAAAGCCACCCTGCATCAGGTGGAGCTGGAGACAGACATTGAGGCACCTCCAGGCTACAACATGGAGGAATGGGAGATTATATCCCAAACTATCTTTGTCCTGAGACCATTCCTGGGCATCATGGAGACATTAAGCAGTTCCACTGCCACCCTCAGTCAGGTGACCCCGCTGTTGCATGGTCTCTGCAGCAGCCTGGATGAGATTCTGGGGGTGGGGGTGGAGTGGATCGTGGCCCTCAGGGCTGGAGAATGTCCGATGAAGTTGCTCGGAAGTTGAAAGCGGGGCTGAGTGCACGCTTTATCGAGCCCCTGCGCCAGGATGAATCAAGGGCAGCATGGCACGCGAGACTGTGGTCTATGGCATTCTGAAGGTTATTGTGGTCCAGAAGGTCAGGCAGGCAGAGCAGGCCATGCAGCAGGATGCCCCTGGGGATGGTGGGAGTGGGAGCAGCAACCCCTTCCACCCATCTGGGTCTATCCCTGCCCCCAGCCCTAGGGGTAGCAGCAGCACCAGCAGCAGCAGCAGGACCCCTACGGCCAGCAGCTCCTCCTCTGTGTAGTCCACTCTGGGGAGCATGGGGCCCAGCACAAAAGGGCAAGCAACGTGACTGAGGGCAGTGGGGCAGGTGATGCCCACCCAGAGCTACCATAGGGAGTATGATGGCACCTCAGCAGCAGTGGAGACCTATCTGGAGGATGAGCTATGCATAGATCCCAGCAGCGATCCCTTAGCTTACTGGTCTGGCAAGGTCAACATGTGGCCAACCCTGTCCAAAGTGGCCAAGGGTATCCTGTTCTGCCCACCAACCAGTGTCCCCAGCAAGAGGGTGTTCTCCATTGTGGGGAACATATGCACCCCACACTGCCTGAGACTGGGGGCCAAGTTGGTGGAGCAGTTGCTCTTTCTGAAGGTGAACCTTCCGCTGCTGGGATTCCCCCGAGCTGGAGTGATGGTGCAGTGGCACGCGCCATCCCATGCCAGGGGCAGTCTTGGAACAGGCCTACTCCTACTCCTCATTCTGGGCTAGGGCCACNGAGTGCCAGCAGCATGGCGGGCACGGGCAGTCTAGTGTCAGGGTCACAGTACTCGCCTTCACGGGACATCACCGTGATCGCAGACAGTGAGGAAGAGGCAGACACTAGTGCTGCAGAGGAGATTCTGTACCCGAGGTGATGTCTGACCCTCCTCCAAGAGCTGCATTGCCACTGCCAGTGCCATGAATGTCTCCCCCTCCCAGCAACTCTGGAAGCAGTGTGTCCATCAGGGCGGGCAAGAAGGCAGGAGAGGAGGGGAAATCCTCAGTCTGGGATAATTTTAAGCTGGTGCAGGCAGATGATCACAGAGAGGTGCAGTGCACACTGTGCAATAAGGTGGTGAAGTGCGGGCAGGTGCTTGCCAACCTTCGCACAACTGCAATGGCCAGGCACCTCAAGGCATGCCACAGTGCTGTGTTGCTGATCGGGAAGGCAGGGGAAGTGGATGCCAGCAGATTCCTGACTCCTGCAGCCAGTTGCCTGGCTCATTCATCAGGCCAGCATCCTGCACCAACTGCTGCTGCCTCTGCTAGAAGGAGCAGTATGGGGGCAGAAAAACAGCAGGAGCCTCCCCAGCAGTGCTGTCAGTCCACCATGGAGGAGATGGAGTGGGGGGATGTGTCAAAGCCATCGGCAGGGCGCCGTGGCACAGGCTTCCAGGAGAAAGCCAAGCGCCTGTTGGCCGAGATGATTGCCCTGGATGGCCAGTCCTTGTTCATTGTGCAGGACAAGGGCTTCCAGCGGCTGATTGAGTTACTGGCCCCCAACTTTAAGCTGCCTTCCCGCTCCACCCTGAGTTGAACTGTGGTGCCACAGCTCTATAGGGCTTTGAAGGAGCGGGTGAGGGAGCAGCTTGAAGGGGCTGGGGGGGTAACGGTCCACTTCACCATGGACCTATGGTCCACCAGAAACTCTCAGCATGCCTACCTGGTGGTGACCGCACACTGGTGGCAGGACACAGAGGCAGAGTTTGGTTGTGGCAGGAGGGAACCTGAAGCAGGGTATAGGTGGGCCTTGCTTCAGGCCCAAGTTATGGACAGCTCCCACACCGTGAGGAACCTTGAGGCAGCCCTGGATACCATGGTGAGGGAGTGGGTCATGCCATGTGCAGCCTTCACCAAGGGGTGTGTGGTCACGGACAATGCGGCCAATATCCTAAAGGTAGTTCATAACAGGGGCTTCACGAGCATCCCTTTCGCCACACACACCCTCCATCTCATGGTGAAGGACGCTCTGGGCTTGGGGGAGAAGGGGATTGGGCCAGGCACCCTTAGCTCCCTGGTCGAGTGGGGGAGGAAGCTGGCAGTCTTCTTCAACCGAAGCGTGATGGACAGAGAGCTCCTCTGGGAGAAGCAGGCCAAGCAAGGGTCCCTGGTGCATACTCTCATCCAGGATGTCTCCACCCATTGGAATTCCACCTTCCTGATGCTTGAGTGGCTTCTTGAACAGAAAGCCACCCTGCATCAGGTGGAGCTGGAGACAGACATTGAGGCACCTCCAGGCTACAACATGGAGGAATGGGAGATTATATCCCAAACTATCTTTGTCCTGAGACCATTCCTGGGCATCATGGAGACATTAAGCAGTTCCACTGCCACCCTCAGTCAGGTGACCCCGCTGTTGCATGGTCTCTGCAGCAGCCTGGATGAGATTCTGGGGGTGGGGGTGGAGTGGATCGTGGCCCTCAGGGCTGGAGAATGTCCGATGAAGTTGCTCGGAAGTTGAAAGCGGGGCTGAGTGCACGCTTTATCGAGCCCCTGCGCCAGGATGAATCAAGGGCAGCATGGCACGCGAGACTGTGGTCTATGGCATTCTGAAGGTTATTGTGGTCCAGAAGGTCAGGCAGGCAGAGCAGGCCATGCAGCAGGATGCCCCTGGGGATGGTGGGAGTGGGAGCAGCAACCCCTTCCACCCATCTGGGTCTATCCCTGCCCCCAGCCCTAGGGGTAGCAGCAGCACCAGCAGCAGCAGCAGGACCCCTACGGCCAGCAGCTCCTCCTCTGTGTAGTCCACTCTGGGGAGCATGGGGCCCAGCACAAAAGGGCAAGCAACGTGACTGAGGGCAGTGGGGCAGGTGATGCCCACCCAGAGCTACCATAGGGAGTATGATGGCACCTCAGCAGCAGTGGAGACCTATCTGGAGGATGAGCTATGCATAGATCCCAGCAGCGATCCCTTAGCTTACTGGTCTGGCAAGGTCAACATGTGGCCAACCCTGTCCAAAGTGGCCAAGGGTATCCTGTTCTGCCCACCAACCAGTGTCCCCAGCAAGAGGGTGTTCTCCATTGTGGGGAACATATGCACCCCACACTGCCTGAGACTGGGGGCCAAGTTGGTGGAGCAGTTGCTCTTTCTGAAGGTGAACCTTCCGCTGCTGGGATTCCCCCGAGCTGGAGTGATGGTGCAGTGGCACGCGCCATCCCATGCCAGGGGCAGTCTTGGAACAGGCCTACTCCTACTCCTCATTCTGGGCTAGGGCCACTGCTCCTGTGCTTCTTAGGTGCTGTCCCTCCCTCCCAAGGCCTGGCACCCCCCTGCCCCCCATCTCTCTCTCTCTCTCTCTCTCTCTCTCTCTCTCTCTCTCTC
>QEPC01001418.1:863736-879783 GCA_003113815.1 Sphenodon punctatus
GAGTGCCAGCAGCATGGCGGGCACGGGCAGTCTAGTGTCAGGGTCACAGTACTCGCCTTCACGGGACATCACCGTGATCGCAGACAGTGAGGAAGAGGCAGACACTAGTGCTGCAGAGGAGATTCTGTACCCGAGGTGATGTCTGACCCTCCTCCAAGAGCTGCATTGCCACTGCCAGTGCCATGAATGTCTCCCCCTCCCAGCAACTCTGGAAGCAGTGTGTCCATCAGGGCGGGCAAGAAGGCAGGAGAGGAGGGGAAATCCTCAGTCTGGGATAATTTTAAGCTGGTGCAGGCAGATGATCACAGAGAGGTGCAGTGCACACTGTGCAATAAGGTGGTGAAGTGCGGGCAGGTGCTTGCCAACCTTCGCACAACTGCAATGGCCAGGCACCTCAAGGCATGCCACAGTGCTGTGTTGCTGATCGGGAAGGCAGGGGAAGTGGATGCCAGCAGATTCCTGACTCCTGCAGCCAGTTGCCTGGCTCATTCATCAGGCCAGCATCCTGCACCAACTGCTGCTGCCTCTGCTAGAAGGAGCAGTATGGGGGCAGAAAAACAGCAGGAGCCTCCCCAGCAGTGCTGTCAGTCCACCATGGAGGAGATGGAGTGGGGGGATGTGTCAAAGCCATCGGCAGGGCGCCGTGGCACAGGCTTCCAGGAGAAAGCCAAGCGCCTGTTGGCCGAGATGATTGCCCTGGATGGCCAGTCCTTGTTCATTGTGCAGGACAAGGGCTTCCAGCGGCTGATTGAGTTACTGGCCCCCAACTTTAAGCTGCCTTCCCGCTCCACCCTGAGTTGAACTGTGGTGCCACAGCTCTATAGGGCTTTGAAGGAGCGGGTGAGGGAGCAGCTTGAAGGGGCTGGGGGGGTAACGGTCCACTTCACCATGGACCTATGGTCCACCAGAAACTCTCAGCATGCCTACCTGGTGGTGACCGCACACTGGTGGCAGGACACAGAGGCAGAGTTTGGTTGTGGCAGGAGGGAACCTGAAGCAGGGTATAGGTGGGCCTTGCTTCAGGCCCAAGTTATGGACAGCTCCCACACCGTGAGGAACCTTGAGGCAGCCCTGGATACCATGGTGAGGGAGTGGGTCATGCCATGTGCAGCCTTCACCAAGGGGTGTGTGGTCACGGACAATGCGGCCAATATCCTAAAGGTAGTTCATAACAGGGGCTTCACGAGCATCCCTTTCGCCACACACACCCTCCATCTCATGGTGAAGGACGCTCTGGGCTTGGGGGAGAAGGGGATTGGGCCAGGCACCCTTAGCTCCCTGGTCGAGTGGGGGAGGAAGCTGGCAGTCTTCTTCAACCGAAGCGTGATGGACAGAGAGCTCCTCTGGGAGAAGCAGGCCAAGCAAGGGTCCCTGGTGCATACGCTCATCCAGGATGTCTCCACCCATTGGAATTCCACCTTCCTGATGCTTGAGTGGCTTCTTGAACAGAAAGCCACCCTGCATCAGGTGGAGCTGGAGACAGACATTGAGGCACCTCCAGGCTACAACATGGAGGAATGGGAGATTATATCCCAAACTATCTTTGTCCTGAGACCATTCCTGGGCATCATGGAGACATTAAGCAGTTCCACTGCCACCCTCAGTCAGGTGACCCCGCTGTTGCATGGTCTCTGCAGCAGCCTGGATGAGATTCTGGGGGTGGGGGTGGAGTGGATCGTGGCCCTCAGGGCTGGAGAATGTCCGATGAAGTTGCTCGGAAGTTGAAAGCGGGGCTGAGTGCACGCTTTATCGAGCCCCTGCGCCAGGATGAATCAAGGGCAGCATGGCACGCGAGACTGTGGTCTATGGCATTCTGAAGGTTATTGTGGTCCAGAAGGTCAGGCAGGCAGAGCAGGCCATGCAGCAGGATGCCCCTGGGGATGGTGGGAGTGGGAGCAGCAACCCCTTCCACCCATCTGGGTCTATCCCTGCCCCCAGCCCTAGGGGTAGCAGCAGCACCAGCAGCAGCAGCAGGACCCCTACGGCCAGCAGCTCCTCCTCTGTGTAGTCCACTCTGGGGAGCATGGGGCCCAGCACAAAAGGGCAAGCAACGTGACTGAGGGCAGTGGGGCAGGTGATGCCCACCCAGAGCTACCATAGGGAGTATGATGGCACCTCAGCAGCAGTGGAGACCTATCTGGAGGATGAGCTATGCATAGATCCCAGCAGCGATCCCTTAGCTTACTGGTCTGGCAAGGTCAACATGTGGCCAACCCTGTCCAAAGTGGCCAAGGGTATCCTGTTCTGCCCACCAACCAGTGTCCCCAGCAAGAGGGTGTTCTCCATTGTGGGGAACATATGCACCCCACACTGCCTGAGACTGGGGGCCAAGTTGGTGGAGCAGTTGCTCTTTCTGAAGGTGAACCTTCCGCTGCTGGGATTCCCCCGAGCTGGAGTGATGGTGCAGTGGCACGCGCCATCCCATGCCAGGGGCAGTCTTGGAACAGGCCTACTCCTACTCCTCATTCTGGGCTAGGGCCACTGCTCCTGTGCTTCTTAGGTGCTGTCCCTCCCTCCCAAGGCCTGGCACCCCCCTGCCCCCCATCTCTCTCTCTCTCTCTCTCTCTCTCTCTCTCTCTCTCTCTCTCTCTCTCTCTCATACTAGATGGCTTCAGCTACCTTATCTGACTGACCTCAGGACACAGGGTGGCATTTGGAAACAAACTGTAAGCCTGCGAGATGGTCTATGGCTACACGATCTCGGCCTGCCTATGTGACACTGATTGTCTCTCACTCTCTCGCGCTGCACAGTCTTTGCTAGCCTATCTGAGTGCCCTGCTGCCAATGTCCCAGCCAGCCTGCCTGCCCTACTGACTTTCATGCCATGCTGCCTGTCTGCCCACCCAGCTTGCTGCCAACATCAAAGCATGCATCAGTCCATGCCAAGGTGCCTGTCTTCCCACCCAGGTTGCCTAGCTCAAAGCCTGCCCAAACCTGCCTGCCCTACTACCTCTCATGCCACGTTTCCTACCTGTCTACCCAGGTTGCGAAGCTCGAACCCTGCCTCAGTCTGCCTGACTGCAGCTCATGCCACGCCACCTGACTGCCTGCCCCGGCAACCAATGTCTGCTGCTGCTAGTGCCAATGGCACTAGTTATTCCACCGCATGACAAGAAGCAGCCTCTCCAGTGCCAGGACCTGCCATCAGGGTCCTGGGGCCAAGTTACAGGCAGGGAGGGCTGTGGCCAATACCTAGAAGCTGCCACCTTAGCCTCAGCACCCACCATGATGGGTCTGGGGCCATCATTCCTCACACATTCCAATGTCTTTCCTCCACATGAGAAGAAGCAGCAACTCCAGCCCCAGGACCCACTTTCAGGATTCTGGGCCCAAGTTACAGGCATGGAGGGCTGTGGTCAAGGTCTACAAGCTGCCACTCCATCCCTGGGACCCACCGTGATAAGTCTGGGGACATCATTCCTCACAATTTCTGATGTCATTCCACCGCACCAAGAAGCAGCCACTCCAGCTCCAGGACCTGCCACCAGGGTCCTGGGGCCAGGTTACAGGCAGGGAGGGATGTGGCCAAGATTCACAAACTGCCACCTTAGCCCCAGCACCCACCATGATTGGTCTGGGGCCATCATTCCTCGCATAGAGAGCCAATTTTCAAAAGCATCAAGAAGCAGCCACTCCAGCCCCAGGACACACCGCCAACATCCTGGGCACAAGTTACAGGCAGGGAGGGCTGTGGTCAAGATCTACAAGCTGCCACCTTAGTCTCAGCACCCACCATGATGGGTCTGGGGACATCATTCCTCACAATTTCCAATGTCGTTCCAATGCACCAAGAAGCAGCCCCTCCATCACCAGGACTCACTGCCAGGGTCCTGGGGCCAAGTTACAGGCAGGGAAGGCTGTGGCCAAGATCCAGAAGCTGCCACCTTAGCCCCAGCACCTACCATGATGGGTGTGGGGTCATCATTCCTTGCACACATTCTGATGTCTTTCCACCGCATGACAAGAATCAGCTACTCCAGTGCCAGGACTGGCCATCACGGTCCTGGGGCCAAGTTACAGGCAGGGAGGGCTGTGGCCAATACCTAGAAGCTGCCACCTTAGCCTCAGCACCCACCATGATGGGTCTGGGGCCATCATTCCTCACACATTCCAATGTCTTTCCTCCACATGAGAAGAAGCAGCAACTCCAGCCCCAGGACCCACTTTCAGGATTCTGGGCCCAAGTTACAGGCATGGAGGGCTGTGGTCAAGGTCTACAAGCTGCCACTCCATCCCTGGGACCCACCGTGATAAGTCTGGGGACATCATTCCTCACAATTTCTGATGTCATTCCACCGCACCAAGAAGCAGCCACTCCAGCTCCAGGACCTGCCACCAGGGTCCTGGGGCCAGGTTACAGGCAGGGAGGGATGTGGCCAAGATTCACAAACTGCCACCTTAGCCCCAGCACCCACCATGATTGGTCTGGGGCCATCATTCCTCGCATAGAGAGCCAATTTTCAAAAGCATCAAGAAGCAGCCACTCCAGCCCCAGGACACACCGCCAACATCCTGGGCACAAGTTACAGGCAGGGAGGGCTGTGGTCAAGATCTACAAGCTGCCACCTTAGCCTCAGCACCCACCATGATGGGTCTGGGGACATCATTCCTCACAATTTCCAATGTCGTTCCAATGCACCAAGAAGCAGCCCCTCCATCACCAGGACTCACTGCCAGGGTCCTGGGGCCAAGTTACAGGCAGGGAAGACTGTGGCCAAGATCCAGAAGCTGCCACCTTAGCCCCAGCACCTACCATGATGGGTGTGGGGTCATCATTCCTTGCACACATTCTGATGTCTTTCCACCGCATGACAAGAATCAGCTACTCCAGTGCCAGGACTGGCCATCACGGTCCTGGGGCCAAGTTACAGGCAGGGAGGGCTGTGGCCAAGATTCACAAGCTGACACCTTAGTTAGCCTCAGCACCCACTGTGATGGGTCTCAATTAATTATCTGTGAGGGCCTTGTACCCAGCCTGAGGGGGTGGGGAGCTCTGCCTGCCCCTCCCCTTTCCAAGCACCTGCAAGGCCGCCACACACCCCACCAGCTGTAGGGCTGGTGATGCCCTAGTCCCAGCTCTGCATGTGGGGCTCAGAGGAAACTGGGCCATGAAGTGGGGGGGGAGAGGAGCTTTGAGCAGCAGACACAAAAGGCAGGTTGTATTCTAGGGTGGGGGACCTGGAACCAGTAATATTCAAACCTTGGGAACAGCCCGCAGGGCCCCACTCCCAACGTAGAGGCAGCGAGCAAACACCCTGCAGGGTGTGGTGGGGGTATCTGGAGATCTCTCACTCTCCCCCCTCCCCCTACCAGAGAAGTGTGGAGACAGAATGCAGCTGCGATGGACCTAGGCAGGGAGAGTGGGCACACTTGGCCAGGAGATTCTGTAGAGCCAGCAAAGTGGTTCAATCTGGGGGAGCAAACTTGCTTCTTGGAGGCTCCCTCCCATTTTAATCCATAAAGCTTTCACAGCTTGCTGCCATATTTCCTAGCTCATATTCTTTCCTCTTACAATGGCCCGTCATTCCACTCACAGAGAGCCATCTTTCAGTCCACTGTTTATCCATCTTGTACCGGGGCCTGTGGTATAGGGGGAGGGGTGCTCACTGCCAAGGGGTGCCCGCTCCCACCGCCTGCTGCCCGCTGCCAAGGAGCTTGTCTCTCTTCCTCTCTGTCACACCCACCCACACAAACACCTCCTGGGGGGCTTTCTGCTAGTTGAGACCCTGCTACTGGCACAGCACATCTTTGGGTTACTAACTATGCTACATGAGGTGGCAGATGCTGCTGGTAGGGATCGACAAGCTGTATGAGATTCTGCCACCTGCCAGCCAGAACTTCAGCACATAGGAATAAAAAGTTTCGACAGGTCAAACAAAGCTCATAACAATTAATATAACAACTTTAATTTAAAATATTTAAATAACAAGAAAACAACAACAACAACAACAACAATTAATAAAACAAAAGCAAACATGTAAAGGAAACCTAGTATTAATTAAACTAAGAGTCACTCTCTGCTGCCACTGGGCCTGTCCCCCGGTAATTGGGGGAAAGGCAACAGCCATTGGGGCACATCACAGGCCTGAGGGACGGCCACCCGGGACTCATCCAGCACGTAGCCATGGGCCACGGCAAACTCCAAGCCCTTTTTTGTGTCCATATGCCACCTGGAGACCGCCTGGTGGTACATCTGCACGCGGTCCAGCTTGGCGGAGACATACTGCCCGTATGTCTCCACCTTCGTCCGCTCCACCTGGACCACCTGCAGCTGCTCCACCAGGTGGGTCTCCATGGTGGCAACAGACTGCTGGAACTCTGCTGCACAGTCACCGTTGGGCTGTAAATGGGCCCGAAGGGCCTTGACCTCTGCATCCTCCCTGGGCCTGGGGGTCTCCTCAACGTCAGGGCTGGAGGGGTGGAAGGGCTTATATGCCACCATTTGTGGGTTGCCTTCCCCCCCTTCTTCTGGCACTGGGGGTCCACGGCCACATCAGAGTCCTCTCCCTGCCACCTCACTTTAAGGCCATGCCTCCGCTCAATGTGGGTAATTAGCCCAGATGTGGTCTCTTCCCTCTGGCGCCAGATTATTTTCTGGCAGATCTAAAAAGAGCATAAAAAGATAGGAACATAAGAAGTGCCATTCTGTGTCAGACCAATGGTCTGTCAAGCCCTGCCTGCATTCTGTCTCCACAAGTGGGTGGACTGGGGTGGCCATCCAATCTCTCTCTGCAGGGGACTTCTGTTCCTAAAAGGTCATAAGGCAATTCATTCCCTGTTGTTCCAGTCCCCGTGCCATACCTTGCATGTGGTGGTTCTGTCGCCCTTGTGGTAGAACTTCCAGACATCCGATGTCTGGCGCCGGATGTCTGGGGGTGTCACTGGCTGTGGCAATGACCGCTGTCTACACATAGGGGTCCTCCAAGTCCTTGGCCTGGTCCTGGCAGCAGCGCTGGGGCTGGCATCCGATTCCTCTCTGAAATGGGAACACATTAAGAACACCAAAGTAATACCATGCATTTATGATGATGCCTCTACTCCTCCCTCCTTGGGGTGCTAGGGATTGCAACTAGAAAGCTGTAAAGCACGTGCAAATCGTGCCCTCCTGGGGGTGCTAGGGGATGCTAGGGATTGCAACTAGAAAGCCCCTGGCTGGCACGTGCAAATCCTGTGCTCCCTGGGGTGCTTGGGATTGCAACTAGGAAGGCCCTGGCTGGCATGTGCAAATCTTGCCCTCCTTGGGATGATAGTTATGGCGACAGGAGATGTGACCCTGGCTGGAGGAAAGACCCTGCCCTTATTTGGGGGTGCATAGGGAATGGGATGGCAACTGGAGAGTGGAGACCCTTGCTAGCCTTAGTCTGGCACATGTTTGGGTGGGGGTGCTGCTCGTGCCAGAGCCCCCCACACTACAGTACCCTCTCTCTCTGTGGCACACATCCGCTGCCACTCGCTGATGCCCACTGTATGTGCCTGACTGATGTCCACAACCCAGGCACGCACCGATCCACACGCCAGTAAGCTCGCTCTAACAGATAGAGCCTATCTTGTCCTCAAAGTAAAAACAAACTTTACAAACCTGACAGCACCTCCTGAGTCTGCCGCTTCCTCATCCGAGGAGCTGGGCACCAACATCAGAGGTGTAGTAGGGGCAGCAACCTCTACCTCCTCCTCCTCCTCGACTGTCAAGTTGGCCCCCAGCCGGGGGATCAGCAACGTAGTCTTCTTCATTTTATTTTTTTTAAAAACACACACACCCGAAACAGTCACCCACAACACACACAACAATAACCAACCACCCAAACACAGCCAAACCCAACACAAACACAGCCAAAACACACAAACCAAACAGCCAAGTCAAACACACACTCACTCGCCACACAGCTCCGCACGCACTCGAATTTCCGGTTTCTGGCGCGATTACGGCTTCCTGTGCTCTCACGTTATTTTTCCTGAATGGCCGAACTGAACGGCTGAACCGGAACCAGGCAAACCACCCGAACACATGAACCCGAATGCATGAACCGAACGCAGTCAAACCAAACGACCGAACCCAAACCACGATCTATTCACCCATCCCTACATTATACCACTGCTACGCTCTTTGCATTGGCTGCCTATAGTCTTCTGGGCCCAATTTAAGGTGTTTGTGCTGACCTATAAAGTCCTATACAACCTGTGCCCTGCCTACCTACAGGACCACCTCACCCTCCGGCTCCGGGTTCAACCCCAGATGTTGACTGGGAGTGCCTGTTTAGAGGTCCCCTGAGGATCTCGGGGGGATGACTATGGAGAGGGCGTTCTCGATGTCTGCACCTTGGCTGTGGAAATCCCTCCCAACGGAGGTCTGAATAGCCCCGGACCTTCCCTGTTTCCGAAGATAGTGTAAGACGTGACTGTTTTGCCAGGCTTTTGGTGAGGGAGACAGGTGATGGGTGGGGGGTTCGGAAGAGGGGAAGATAGGATGTTTTAGCTCCACTTTGGTTTTTTTTGATGTTTTTATAGCCGTACCATATCCTTTATCATTTGTGTTGCCTTTCTCTGTACCTTTTCTAGTTTTATCATCTTTTTTTTTAGATGGAGCAACCTAAACTGCACACAATTTTCAAGGTGTGGTCGTACCATAGATTTTTAATATAGAGGCATTAGGATATTTTCAGTTTTATTCTCTATTGCTTTATGAATAATTTCTAACATTCTATTTGCTTTCTTGACTGCTGCTTCACACTGTGCTGAGGATTTTAATGTATTGTCCACAGTGAGTCCAAGATCCTTTTCCTTAGTGGTAACACCTAATTTAGAACCCATAATTGTGTACATATAGTTTGGATTATTTTTCCCTATGTGTATCAGTTTGTACTTGCCAAAATTAAATTTTATTTGCCATTTGGAGGCCCAGTCACCCAGACTCACAAGATCCTCCTGCAATTCCTTGTAGCCTGCTCTTTTTTAAACTACCTTCAATAACTTTGTGTCATCTGAAACTTTGATCACCTCACTTTTCACTCCCTTTTCCAGATCATTAATAGATATATTAATCAACAGAGGTCCCAGTACAAATCCCTGGGGCACTCCTATATGTACCTCTCTCCATTGTGAACACTGACCATTTAGTCCTACTCCTTGTTTTTTATCCTTTAACCAGTTACCAATCCACAATAGGACACTGCCTCCTATCCCATGACTAATTTTCTCAAGAGTCTCTCATGAGGGACCTTATCAAATGCTTTCTGAAAATCCAGATCTGAGTATATCAACTGGCACACATGCTTATTTACACACTAAAAAAATTCCAATATATTAGCAAGGCACAACTTCCCTTTGCTAAATCCATGTTGTTGACTCTTCCTCATTATGCCATGTTTATCAATATGCCCAATAATTCTGTTTTCTCAACCGTTTCACCAGTTTGCCTGGCACCAACATCAGGAACCCTTTTTAAATATTGGTATTGCATTCACTGACATCCAATCCTTTAGTACAGTGGCAGATTTTAGTGATAGGTTAAAAATTACCCATAGTAGGTTTGCAATTTCATGCATGAGTTTCTTCAGGATTCTGGGGTGAATACCATCTGGTCCTAGTAATTTCTCACTACTTAGCTTGTCAGTTTGCTGTATAGCCTCTTCCATAGGCAAATTGGTTTGTGACAGTTCTTCCAATCCATCACATATAAAAAATATAGTTTTGGCATGGATAACTCCCAGCATCCTTTGCAATGAAGACTGAAGAATTCAGCTTCTCTGCAATGTCCTTAGCCTCCCTGAGAACCCCTTTAACCTTCTGGTTATCCAATGGCCCAACTGACTCTTTAGTAGGCTTTTGAAAAAGGTTTTGAAAAACCTGTTCAAAACTTGAAAAAGGTTTTATTATTAGTTATATTTTTGGCAAGTCGCTCTTCAATTACCCTCTTGGCCTGCCTTATTAATGTTTTACATCCAATTTGGCAATGCTTATGCTCTTTCCTATTTTCTTCATAAGGACTAGCTTTCCATTTTTTAAAAGACACCTTTTTGGCTCTAACAGTTTTCTTCACCTCAACATTTAGCCACACAGTCAGACGTTTGGTACTCTTGCTACCTTTTTTTATTTATGGAATACATTTAATCTGGGCTTCCAAGATGGTGGTTTTAAATAGACTCCATGATTCTTACAACTACTTAATTAGTCTACGTGTGTTACTTGCATAGCTGACTATGCAGTAATTCTCCATACAGTTTGGGAATCTCTGTATTAACCTTTAACAAGTGAAATTATTTTAAGTGAGAGTGGGCCTGATCCTATGGCCCGTGGATCCTGCATGCAGCCGCTCACACACACAGCCGTGCAGGAGTCACGCACATCTCCATTGGTGGAATATGTGTGCATGCGTGGCTTGCATATGGGCATGCACTTTTCAACATTTCCCCACCTCGTAATCAGTGCCATTCTTCCAAAAATATGGCTGCATAAAGACATGTAATTCCACAGACCTAGTTTTATTTATTTATTTTTATTTATTTTGTCATATTTATTAGCCTCCCCCTCATGCCTACGGCATGGCTTACAACAAAATAAGGGGTGGCTTACAACAAAATAACAGCAAACGGCAATCATAAAAATTATCAATTTTAAAACAACCCCACCCATTACTTTAACATCTTAAAATCCAACCCCCCCCCTACCTACCTTTGATTTGATATCTTTACAACCATCATCAGAATTGACTCAAATCTCATCCTCCCTTATGGTTTGCTCTTTGAATCAAAACTTCTTCCTAACTATCTACTGAAAGAGAGAATTGTCCTTTTCACTTGTAATGAACCATGTAACAGACTTTGTAAATGACCTCTCAACTCATCTGCCATGGTTTTTGTAAGTACAATTGAACCAGTTTCTATAGACCATTGTGCACTACTTCCAAATACAGACATTGGGTATTTTCAGACGTGATGGGACCGATTGGCCCTGTCATGGAAACAACCTTCGTGATTCCCCGCCAGGATCAAAGTGGCACGTTCAACAGACGTGCCACCTGATCCAGGCAGGGAATCTGGGGAGGGGGCGGGACCATGCGACGCAACACATGGCCCCACGGCCCCCCCCCTCATGCTCCCCCAACAGCCCACCCTCCTGGAGACAGGCGGGCACTGTGGTCAATGCAGCCGCCACACCCGCCCCGAGACATTGACCACAGCCTGGAATCGGCGGCCGTGCTCGCTGCTGATTCTGGGCCATGGTCAGCAGCCAGACGTGACGCTGACACGCTCAACCATGGGGTTTTCCCATGGTTGAGTGTGTCAACATCATGTCTGTTTAGTGTGACGCCGGGTATTCACCCCCGTGAATCGCGGGGAGGGAATCAGATTTACCACATTCCATCCCTCCTCTGGTGGGTAGGGATGGAAGTGTGGTAAATCTGATTCCCCCCCGTGATTCACGGGGGTGAACATCTGGCGTAACACTAAACAGACATTACAGGATCGCACTCACCACATAGGAATTGACCGTGGTTGAGCCTGATCCCTCGTAACGTCTGAAAATACCCAAAGTCATAGGGACAATCCACATTGTGAATATAGTTGGGTACCGTCCGTATCTCACATTGTAGAGACATTCCCCTTGACCAGACTGTCTGAAGAGCTTAGTGTACTAAGCTGTACAATCAGAACACTTGGGTCTAGCTTGACCATTATGCATGCATACACTAAATGAATTGCCTTTAAGCACAGAAATGTGAACACATCAGCTTTTATCTGCCAATAAATAACTGTTGGGGGGGGGGGAGTTATCCAGGTCTGAAGCAAGAAAATAGATTTTTCCTTATTACTGCAACCTTTGACATTGGCTTTTTAAAGTATTAAGATTTGCAGACTTTCAACTCTTGTTGTATGGATACATTACATATAGTATTCTTATGCTTTGGACACTGAAAAATTACACAAAGACAAGTTTAAAGCATTAGAGCTCCATTAAAAAAATTGACAGAAAGAAATGAAAAATGCCTTGGCTCAGTGAGGATGTGCGAGACAAGATGGATGGCTCTTTAGGTAGGAAAGTTTGCAAAGAATCAGCATATTTTCATTTTTAATTAATGGACTAACAATTCACTCCATCAAAGTGTCAAAGATCTTAAAATAATAATCCCATGAAGCCCAACGATCTATTATAATGACCTGCACGATGGGACACGGCTATTGAGCTTCTGTCACAACCTTTAAATTTAAACCTGCACACATCCCATTTCATTAAAGAAATTGATGATTAGGTACATGCCATTGAAAAGCCCATGAAAGTGTTGTCAGGTGGTACTGTGGGATTGGGCATATACAGCTGGATGAAAGGAAGTAATAGTCATAATAAATTGCCTATGTACATACTTCAACCAAATGTTAGATATTTAATCTCTCAATAATGTAACATTCAAAGTCTATTGAATTTCTTTGGGTGTAAAAGATAGTGACTAGAAGCCTGGCCCACCCATGCCTTAGGAATGAAAGAGATAAATGTTAATGAATGATTGCCTGTACCTTTAAATAATTATTTGCTATCCCCTGATCTCCAGTCTCCTTCTTCTCCTCTACCAATCAGGACAGGCTGTTTGTTTCCCTGCACCCTGACCAACAATGCATGTCAGTCTTTGCTCAGACACCATGGAAGAGAAGGTAGCCAAAAGGTTTCATGAAGGGGGATGGTGAGAGAGGCAGAAAGCCAGCTGAATGACCCAAATGTAATCCTCTCCCCTTAATATTTTTCTACACAGAATTTTCAAAATCACTCAAATGAGACATTCGAGGCAGTAGCTGCATCCTTAACTGACAATATTTCTAACAATTTCTTTCCAACAGCCCAATCTCTATTGCCTTCTACATGACCAAAGTAGAATGCAAGCTGGTTTCAAAAAGCTGTACAGGTGTAACCAGTGAGATTAAGCTCTGTAACTATTTGATCACAACGTTCATAAGCTCACGTCCAGTGCTGAAATGAGAATCAAATTGATTCTCACTATAATTTTGTGGGAATCGAGAACTGTTGTTGAGATTTCACAGCTTTTCCAAACCCCAATTGAGATCTCAGACAAAACTTTTTTTATCAGTTACCGCATGTTACCATTTATCGTTTACAGTGTTTACTGGTTACTGTGGGGTTTTGCCATTTATTGGTTGTATTGGTATTGTAATTTACCTTGTGCCATGTTTACCAGTTACTGTAATTTGCCATTTACCGTGTTTATTGGTTATTGGTTTATTGGTTACTGTGTTTATTGGTTATTGGTTTATTACCATGTTTACTGGTTATTGGTTGTTTTTTGGTTATCATCATCATCATCATCATCATCATGCATTTATATAGCGCAAGCAATGTACCTGGTGCTTTACAATGTAATGGAATAGACACGGTCCCTGCCCTAGGACTTACAATCTGAGAGACAGAGGGGTGGGTAGGAGACTAAAGAAGGGGAATAGAGGGAACAGACAAGGGGTGTAACATTCACAAAGATGTGACATCTCAGGTGCACGTGCTTGGCTTGGTTACATCGAGAATGATGGATGGCTAGTCCATGTGATGAGGATATGAGTACACAGAGCTCAGGTAACAGATTGTACTTGATGGAAAGTATCAGCAGGAGTTAGGTGAGGGGAGCGAGGAGTCAGGGAGGGCAGAGCGGAAGAGGTGGATCTTGAGAAGGGATTTTAAGGTACGAAGGGAGGGGGTGAGGCAGATGTGGGCAGGGAGGGAGTCCTAGGTGTGTGGGGCAGCTAGGGAGAAGGGACGAAGGCAGTTAGGGGAGATGGGGAGATGTGGGAGGGCGAGAGAGGAGGAGAGGAGTTCATGGACTGGAGTATGGAGGGAAATTAGCGCACAGAGGTAGGGGGGAGCAAGGTTGTGAAGAGCTTTATAGGTGAAGACTAGGAGCTTATGTAGGATTCGTTCAGGAAGGGGGAACCAGAGACGAGAGGAGAGGAGAGGAGAGGAGAGGAGAGGAGAGGAGGGGTTGCACGTGGCCGAAACAACAGGCGAGGTGGATGACCCTAGCAGCAGGCTTTTGGATGGAGATAAGAGGTGAAATGTGATAGTGGGGGAGGCCAGTGAGAAGGAGGCTACAGTAATCGAGGTGAGAGATGACCAGGGCATGAACAAGGGGTTTGGCAGAGGAGATAATCTTAGCAATGTTATGGCGGGAGAAGCAACAGGATTTGATTAATGGTTTATGGTTTATTGGTTTATTACAATGTTGATTGGTTATTGGTTTATTGGTTATCTAAATGTTTTGTTATTGGTTATTGGTTTTTGGTATATTGGTTATTTGGTTATTGGTTATTACTTTAATGGTTATTGGTGTGTATTGGTTTATTGGTTTATTATAACGTTTATTGGTTATTGGTTTATTTGTTATTGGTTTATTGGTTACCGTGTTTATTGGTTATTGGATTTGGCTCAGAGGCAACCCAGTAACCAACAACCCGGTAAACGGTAACTCAGTAACCGGCAATCCAACGGTAAAATGACAATCTGGTAAACGGTAAACAGTAAGTCAAGAAAAGAATCTAAGATTCTCAACCAAGAATTGTTGAGAGACGGCAATTTTCTCAGTTATCGTTTCTTGTTTAAAACAAGACGAGAATCACAATTTTCGGTGATAACCAAGAAAAAGTCAACATTGAGTTTCAGCCATGTCTTTACTTCAGGACTCCTTAGGATCAGCTGTAGAGGAAGCAGGTTGCTGTCTTATTGCCTGAACATTAGGGATAGGCTCCTAGACACTCACTGCAAAACAGTGATGAGATATGTCACATCATTTGTGACAGGGCCACAAATGATGTTTTGGAAAAAGATAGCAACAGCATTTTCCCAACAAACCAGGACCAGCTCAGCACACTGGTCATGGTTTGGCTAAGCTGAGATTATTTTCTGCATAGCCCTAGTTGTTAACAAGGCTATAACTCAAGACTTAGCAAATCAACATTCTGAATAAAAAGAAGACAGCAGGTATTTTAAACTGAGTGTTCCTGACACTGCCACTCACAAACCATCACTCAGTCCTATAAAGAACTCCCAAGAATGTAAATAATTTTTAAGAGTGACATTTGTTGACTAGATTATTGCTTCACACTACAAAAATTGTGTCCATTTGACAGCACTGGAATATAACAGTCAATTATGGGCACTGAAGGAGGAGGTTATTTCCTGAAGCATCCATTTGTAGACTGCAGTATGACAGCTCAAACCCAGAATAAGTGACATAAGCACTCTGTATACTACAGTACAAGGCATTTGTCATTTGCCATAATCAAGCTTATAATAACATGGGCACAGGTTTGCTTTGTCCTTTATACAGGTTTGCTTTGTCCTCTGTGTTGTATACACAGAGTACAATATGTAGGAGGAGAAATATAAAGCCTTCAAATTTACATCTGATTGATATGATTTTCCTAGAAGTACGTATGTTAACATAAGCGAACTTGTCTACATTAAGTAGATCATACAAAACACATGCTATCCCAGTGCTGTTCCTTCTAAGTAGATCAAATAAGAGAGTTCCTTTAAAGGATAGATGGATAGAGAGAGAGAGAGAGAGAGAGAGAGAGAATTTTATTGTATAGCCAAAAGGCTGTTACAAAATACAGTAAAAATTAAACACTCACCTAATACATTAGGCTATCAACAAGTACAGTCTTCTCTACCACACAGTTTAAAACCTCCAGTTGCAGAAGAAAATATCTATGATATGATCTACAATAATCTATAAGATATCTTTGAATCTGATTTTCCAACACCATGTCTAATCGATATTATTTAAATAATCCCATCTTATTTGGATAGCAGATGTGCAAAAAATAGACACTAGCCTTGTTGTCTCAGAGTCACTTATATTAAGCAATTTGAGGAGGAGCCAATTGTAGGTGGAAGAAAAATCCAAGATTAAACCTCTTAAATATTTACCTCTAAGTCCTGAGTAGGGCTGTAGCGGCATACCGCCGCGGCAGCTTTTACCGACGGAAACCCCTATTCCGCACATCATGGCACGGTATGGCAGAGGCAGCTTTCCGAGGGCTGCGGCTGCGG
>QEPC01001418.1:885196-919295 GCA_003113815.1 Sphenodon punctatus
GGTGGTGGGGCCGCGGCTGTGGAACTCCCTTCCGGAGGAAGCTCGCCTGGCCCCAAGCCTTTTAACATTTCGGCGGAACTGTAAGACCTGGCTGTTTGCCCAGGCCTTTGGGAGGGAGGGTGGGGGGGGGAGTTTTTAATCCCCCGCCCGTTTATTTATTTATCACTGTCTTTTATACCCTGTTTTATTGAGAGATTTTATATTTATATTTTAAAATTGTTTTAATTGTTTTATGATTGTTGTTAGCCGCCCCGAGCTGCGTTGCAGCATGGGGCGGGATAAAAATCTACAAAATAAAATAAATAAATAAAAAATAAAATAATGCATTTTGGCGAGCGGTAGGGGAGGGGTGGGAATGGGGACGGGGGCTTTTCCCCATATACTGTATTTTAAATTGTTTTTTAAAAAATTATATTATTTTAATGAATGTTGTTCACCGCCCTGTGAGCAGGAGGGGCGGGATATAAATTTTAAATAATTAAATAAAGGAAATAAAAATTTTGAAAGATTTGCTAGCATGTGGCTACTGAAACTTGGAGAGGGATGAAATCTTGTTTGGAGACACAGGCCCTTTCTACACGAAATGCTCCCATGGAAGGATACTTATCGCCCACGCAGGGGAGCATCCCATTTAAATGTGGGGGGGGGTGCATGCTCCTGAGCCCTAAGCATTCCTCCCACTCACACACACACGGAGCAACTGGTGAAAATGCAGGTTGCTCTATGCATAGGAGTATGTGGGGGATGAGTGTGCATACACATCGCCGTCCCGCTCCCATGGACCGCCCCCCCAGCCGCATCCCATTTAAAAAGGGCCACAATGTGCATTTTGCAGTATTCTGTGGGTGCTTTTAAATAAGCACCTCCCCACCCACCTCCCACCCACTGTACCCTATGGGTGCCTTAGAACACCATGGCAATCCTGAAACATGTATAGTGGGTGGGTAATGGGTGCGGAGGTGCTTGTCTAAAAGCACCCTCTATTTTGCTGTCTCAAATTAAGGTCGTCACAGTATACAGGCAATATAGATGCTCACCCTATGAAATTAAAGATAGTGATCTTGTCCAATCTACAAATAATGGAGTCCTTCTTCAACATATTCCCCGCCAGGACCATCTTGTGAACGTGAGCAAAATGCCTACAGTACATATTAAGATGGATTGAAAACTGCATGAGCATGCACGGGCCAGGAATAACTGCTGTACTACACATCCATTACAGTTAAGAAGTAGGCCTGAAAGAATATCTACATTCACTTACATCCATGGTAGACAGAACTGGATTTCATTATTAATCCACGGGTACCCACTTAACATGTTATGGTTTCCTCAAAAAACCATTCAGCTCAGATGCTTTTCTTGCCAAGTATTTATATCATGTAACACAGTACTATCATTTTGAACAGTAGCAAATATCTGGTAATTACAATCTTGCTATTTGTTAGTGGTGTGCACCAGGGACCCATGTCATTATTTGTTTTTGTTTTTATTTTTCATTATTTAAGTCTTTAGTTTTCGTTATTATAAATAGCGAAATTTTCTTTTGTTTTTGATTCCCATTTGTTTCCATGGAAACACATTTTCAGCTGTAACGTTTTTGGTTTTCATTATATATGGATGAAACATGGACAGATTGTACATCCAATGGAAGGCATTATGTGAACCTAATTTCAGAAGGATTGGACAACGGAATCCAATTTTATAAGCAGTTGAATTATGTTATTTTGCAAAAATCTGCATATAAACTCCTGGCTGTAACTTCTTTGTCTCCCATCTAATGTGGATAACACTTGGCACATTTATACACCTCTCCAGATTTACTATCTATGCCAAATTTCAGAAGGATTAGATAAAGGGTCCTGGTGACATAAGCAATTAAATTATAAATGTATGACTGACTGTAACATTGGGTATTTTCAGACGTTACGAGATCACAGTGAACCACGGTGAATACCCACCTGTGGTCACTGTGGCTCGAACATCTGTTTGGTGGCTGCCAGATGTTCGCCACGGTCAATACCGTCAATTTGAACCACGCTTCCCGGGCTAGCCAGGGGAATGTCCCGGGAAGTGTGGTCAAAAAGATCCCCAGCGGGGACCAAAAAAAAGTAACGTCTGGCCGGTTGCTGTGGCCCGGGATCCCCGGCGGGATCCCGGGCCATGGCACATCCGGCCCGACGCGGCGGTCGCAGTGGCCCCGCTACCCTCCCGTCTCCCTAGAGGGCGGGCGGCGGGGTGCGTGGAGGGGGCAGGGCCATGCGGCCGCACATTGCGCCGTGCGGCCACGCCCCTTCCCAGATTCCCCGCCAGGATCCCCCCGGCACGTCTGATATGGCGTGACGGGGTGACCCCGGCGGGGAATGAAAGGGTTGTTTTCAGTACGGGGCCAAGCGGCCCCGTAACATCTGAAAATACCCATCTTTGTAGATCAACCAGTGTACATGAAATAAGGAGGGCTGTATCGCAAGCCTTCACAATCAACTCTGCCAAATAGTGGAAAGATGTGATAAAGGTTCCCAATTTTATAAGCCTGCACAGCATATTCAGAGAATGAGCCTATCCCAGAGATTCCCTTGCATGTCACTGTGGTATAAGATTGGATTGTGATGCCAATTGGCCAGCAGAAATGTCAACCAAATATCCTCATTCTGTGATGTGACCACCCCAACTTCTCTCCCCCACTTGTTACTGGAAAGTCAAAAGCATCTGTTTAGGAAAGACCCAATAGAGATTCTCTGTCACAGTGCTGCAGGATGTGACTGTGATGATAATTGACCAGCCTGGATGTGTAAACCATGTCTTCTGAATGCTGGTATGCTATCCCCAAAATCCCAGTTATGTCCCTTCCATGCCCGCCTCAGGGCTACCCCCTGTGCCCACCTCGAAGCCACCACTGATTGGTCCTGTAAAGCTAGAAGCATGCCGTAATTGGCCAGTGAATGTGTCTTTCAGTCTGTTGGGTTGCTCCCCATCCTCCCTCCTCCAGCCTCCCTCCCCCTGCCATGCCAGGTGCTTGACTCTTACTCGCACTGCATGTGTTGCTATTTATCTGAATAATGGCCATCAAGGGGACAAGTTCAATTGCTTATAAAATTGGGGACCTTTATCAAGTTTTCCTGTACTTTGGCAGAGATAACAAGGAAGGTATGATATACATTCCTGCCAAATGTCTTATAAACAGGACGGAATATAAAAATGTTACAGCCAGAAATGCATTTTAAAGTTAATGGTTTATAACATCAGGGCCCTTTATCCAATCTTTCAGAACCTTGGAATGATTGCTAACCTTGGGTAGAGTCATAATATTCCCAGGTTTCATGCAAATTAGATGGAAGATAAAGAAATTGTACCTAGGAATGTGTATGCATATTTTCTTAAAATTACAATATTAAATTGCTTATAAATTGGTTTATTTTAGCCAATCTTTCCAAGATTTGTTACATACCGTGCCCTCTGTTGGGGGTACAATCTCCTCATGTTTCTTACAGATTGAGTAAGAAACAAACAGTTATAGTCAAAAATATGTTTTCCAATTTTTTCCCATTATTTCAAAAACAAAATTCATTTTTGTTTTTTTTTCATTATTATTATGTTTCATTTTCATTATTAAATTAACAAAAACTAAAATGGAAATTTTCATTTTTGTTATCATAATAACAAAAACAAATTGCATACCGCTACTATTTGTTGAACTCTGAGTCAGGGGCTTATCGAAACCTCTTGCTGTCCTATGTCAGCATTGTCTTCTGTCTGTTGTTCCACTTTGGACAAAAAAGACCCTATTACCACTGGTACAGCTGGGGGGAAAATAATACTAGGACCACCCATTGACAAGGTTTCAACTTGCGGCCAACTATTTAAGCAATCAAGCCTACCATACAATGCTAAAATCACCCAAAGTCTTGCTGCACTAGCACCCTATTACTGTACAAAGTACATGACAATTGCTACCATCAGAAGAGTTGTAATGGTACAGAGTAACAGCAGTGTCCACATTAGACTCTCTTTAAGACGTGTTTGAAAGACCTGTTGCTGTCAAGGAAGTTAATTTTATATACTTTAACATGATTCCAATGAAGCCTTAAATATGTGCCAGCTAAGTCTCCTTTTCTTTTTGTGACCAGAACCCTGGACTTGCTTCTCCTTTCACTTATACAAATCTATAGCAGGGGGACTCAGACTCCTTTCAGTTAAACTGACATTGCACCCTTTTTCTCGACAGTTCTCCAACGGCTCCATTTGGGTGAGGGATGCCCAGTGTTTGAAGTGTCATGTCCCATGCATTCCACACTACTCCCATGCATTCCAACCCGCTCATCATTGTGCTTTTGATGGGAAACATTATGATATATGATATAGTTATGATGATGAATGATGTTTTTGCATTCATGGCAGCTTGAGTAGTTTAACATTAAATTAAAAATGTAAAAATATAAGGTAAATGCCAGGGTTGGGTAAGCATACACAGCATATATTTATGCTTGATTAGCCAAGTCCCCATTGCTTCCATCACATAAAACTAGCCTGAACCAAGAAGAGGAAAATAAAACATAGGGAATGAGTTCTGTATTGATGCTATCCGTATCCAACTGGTGGTATTGTAATTTTACATTTTGAAGGAGGAAATGAAAATTCTGTCTTCAATCATTTGCCTTCTGCCTATTCTATATCCAAGGAAGGATTGTGAAGGAAAATATAGGAACAGATGCATTTATTAATTTTGCATTCCACCTGTGGCGCTCTATTTGTTGACACAGCCCTTCCTTTGTTCTGGAATCCGGCCATTGTGCTTTTTAGGATATCATGGAATTGGAGACATTTGTGTCTTCTGCCATCTCAATACCACAGTGTAATGCTAATCCAGTGGTTCTCTATTTTCTGCCTCCCTGACCCTATTTTGGGATCTACATATAATCCCATGACACCAGACAATAAAGTATATCAAATATCAGTTTGGACTGTGACTCTGAAGAGTATAGGCCCTGGCTATAGTCAAAATCTACTCCTGGAATCTCACCCTGCTGGCTATCCAAGCTCAGAAGCCATTCACCGTTTGGGGATCCCACCATCATGACCTAAGTCAGCAGATGATCAGGCATTTGCTATGGTGGGCCTCTCAGTGTGGAACTCTTTCCCTCCAGAAATTTGTCTCCATTCCTTCCTCCTCACCTTCAATAAGCACCTGAAGAATTTTATTCTGCAAGTGCTTTTAGAGGATCCACTGCTGGTTTCCCTTGATGCCTATGTCCCAGCTCCCATTGACTTTAGTGGATAGAGATGCTCTGATTGTTATTGACTTCCTTGTGAGCAGGGAGGAATTGCCCCCGTCGCTCTTTGGATCAAGTTGCAGCTTTTGCTGATACGTTGACTCCTTGGATTTGGAGCAGGGAGGAATTGCCCCCGCTGCTCCTTCGATCAAGTTACAGCTTTCACTGATACTTTTAATGGGACGTCTCTGAAGACAGCTTATTGGAACAACGCTAGTAAAGAATCCCTGAAGAAGCTGCGGTGGGCAGCGAAACATTCGTTGGGACTTCCTTGACTGGATTTTCTCTATTGGTATTTGGGTCCCAGTTTGCTTTGAATCCATTTGGAAACTTTGAGATTTTGCTGTCGTTAGCTTCTGATTTCTGTATGGTTCTTTGGTTTGTGCTCTGTTTGTTTATATTGTCTTACTCTTGCTGGTACATAAATGTTTCTTGTTTAAACTCCTTTTGAAGCATTTGCCCTTTTGGTGCATTTTATAATTTGTGCCTCCGTTTGGAATGGTATATATTTATTCTTAGTTGTTACTTTTACTGTTCCCTAATACCTTGTTGTTCGTGCATGTCTTCACACTTGCATGCACATATACCCCTCCCAACATCCTAGAATTTGGCAAGCAATCTTTACATAAGATAAATTGTACTTTTGTCTAACAATGAGGTAGCAGCCTTAATTTCCACATACGGCTTCCCCTCATTAATTTTAATACCATAAATTCATGTACAATTCCTACCACCCTGTGGTAATCAAATTAATGTTAAAAGATGTGAGCAGAAGGGGACATACAGCACCTTAAAAGAAGCTTAGAGTTACAGCACTAATGTATACTCCATTTGGCACTGCTGTGTGTGTGCTTTATTTAGCAGTCTTTTTAATTGGGTATTTTTTAATAAGCTACCCATCAGAAATTTTCATGTTACTTTGGATACATTAGTGAGGCAATTAGTTGGTACAGAGCTATGCATTATCTTGTCATTCCCACTGGCCACAGCCCTGAAAATAATTACTTCTGAATAGTTGCAATAATGTCTGAAGGCTGCGAGCTACAGGAAATCTTTCAACAATCTGCAGGCTAGTTATAGTGTCTGGTCCCCTAGTGGCATGGAGGATTGCCCCTCCTCCTCCCCAGTGGCCTGAGTATGATTGGCAGGATCAAATATTGTATTTTAGCACTAAAGGACAGGCGAGGGTCTAGCAACAGCAAAACTGCCAGTAAAAAGCTGGATTTTGTTTAATCTTGAAGCAGTTTCTTGCTCCTAATTTCCTTCCCTTGTATCCACGTTACACAATAAAATCAAAGGGAAATCAGAGTATGTGGTTTGAGGATTGCACTCATGCTAATGTCAACCTGCAAACCTCTTCAACATGTAAAATGTGAAATCCTAGGACTGGAAGACTAGCCTTGGTTCTAATTAAATTTACAAGCTGTTTCTGTTAGGCTAGTTTGCCTCTGAAAGATTGCATTATTTATACTTGTCAATATTTCCATGACTGATGCCTAGCAGGGTTCCAATTGCTTTGGCAGATGCCCTGCTCATTGCACTGACATTCAAAGAGGCAAAAGCTTGACGAGACACAAGAAAAGGTGATAATTCAAAATTTGATTTGAGGAGGAGATTCATTTGAAAACGATGTCAGGAATAAACAGTATCAATCCAAGGAGCTTTGGAGGTTGCTATCTGTCAGTTTCCACATAACATGTGTGAGAGTCATTCACATTAAGAAGGCACAAATTTGAATTGTGGTTTTAATTGCCTCTTGCAGTTTTGTCTCATCTAAAACGCCCTGAGTGTATCACTGTACAAGGAAAAGGTCTCTATTGTCCCATGTAACTGCTCCTTTAAAGGAATGTCAGATACTCTGGGGATGCTGGAATACGTAGTCCCTGAAGGGTAGCTAGACTCTGTAGTCTGCGCCATGTGACAGGGTCAGGTGACTATTACTTTAGCATAAAACCTGGATAGGAATTCAATAGATGGAAAATCACTAGGGATATGAGCAGAGCAGGCCCAACATATTTTGCCACCCTAGAGCTCAAACAATCAAACCTGTTGAAACTACTTTTGGATTGTCATTAATTTTGTTAGTTTCCATTCACTTTTGCCAGGATCCTGGTGAAAATGAATGGAAAATTAACCAAATTGCAAGAAACCGATGCTTGAACATAGTTTGAATGCTATTTGAGTTGAGCATGCACTACTTGAAATTGAATGTGAAGGGGAAATAACATTTTTTCTACCTATTACAGTTCTAGGCAAGACATCTCTGCTCCCTCTCCCATTACAAATCCCAGTCTGAGGGTTGGGACTAGCAGTGTATGTGGGGTGGGGCTCAAGCTCCCTCTTGAGATTACTGGGGCACAGGAGCACCAGCCCACAACCCTCACAGAACCATTACTTTTGCCAGGGTAGAGACCATTTCTACTGGGCATGCCAACCACAGAGCAGGAAGGAGTACTTATTAAGCAGACTTCTGTGTAAGAAACCGCTCCGAGTGGGAATTGAGTAGGGCTGGACTGAGTAGAAGAAAAACTATTTACAAGTATTTCCAAGTAGTTGAGTACTGGGCCCAAGTTTCCTGGAGCTTCTCAGTAGTATGGTATATGCTCAGTACTCCAGTAAACTACTTGGTAAAATATCGAGTGTTTGCCAAGTACTTTACCAAGTTCCCTAAGAGGCAGGAAAGGGGCAGGGGCAGCAAACTTGATGCGCCGGTGGAGTCGAAGTGGAACCAGCTCACCACCTGCTGTTGCCAGTGAGGTCGCCCCAACGCTGTGATCCTGGTGAGGTGCCCCAGCACTGCACATCTCCCTGATGAAAGCTGGGAGATCTGTCCACCATCTTTTCACTTGGAGTATACTGGGAAATGTAGTCCAGCATGTTCCCAGAGAGCATTAAAACGCTGACCCTCTGGGAACATGCTGGATTACATTGCCCAGCATGCTCTCAGAGAAAAGATGGCAGCCAGATCTCCTGGCCTACAGCTGGGAGACATGCGTCGCTGGGGCACCTCATGGGTTCACAGCACTGGGGGAACCTCACTGGTGGCAGCAGGTGGTGAGCTAGATCTACTTCTGCTCCATCGGCATCAGGTATCCAGTTCTCTCAGTGAGTTTGCTGCCCCTGGTCCCTTCCTGTCCCCCATGCCTACCCCGCTTCCTGCATGCCACATTAGGAGACTTGAACCTGCCCCGCTTCCTACCTGCCATGTTCAATTCCTCGATTCCTCAGCTTACCGAGTACTGTATCAATTTCTCGGTTTGCTCAGTAGTCAGTAAACTGAGTCAAGTACCTGGATCCTTGGTTTAAAACTGAGTACCAAGTTACAGCCATAGAATTAACCCAATAAAAAAGGCCTACATTATAAAGGTGCACAGAGGAATTAGTTAGAGAGGATTCAGCATTATCACCATAACAACCTAAGACATCATTGAGTAAACAGATTAAAGGTAGGCAGATGCCAAACCAAAGTAGTTGCTTAGTCTTAAAAATATGAGAATCAATGCACTGAATCAACCTGACTTTCATCTAAATATTTCACAATAGCTAATCATTGTTCTAATGATCTGTGAAGCACATGCCTCGACTTCATTAATAGTCACTTTACTCAATATCACTGATCACACTAATTATATTCAAGTGGGTCATGTTCACCAAGTATTTTATAATAATTACAATTACAAGAGTTAATGGATGCTTTCAAAGCAAAATTTCTAGCCAATGAACCACCACCTAAGTTTGTATTTATTAGAAGATAATTCTATGTTGCAACATATTTTTGTAATTGCTTTTTCATGTTCATTTGTTTTAATGTGAACCATTTTTAAACAGATAGTTTTAACAATTAGTTTGACAATTGCAGGTGTTTCTAATATCCAAAACAGGAATCATTAAAGGAAAATTGGTGATCCACAAAACAGAAATTACTGCTCAGTGTAGGCAATGATTAATAAGATATCTCTTACCCTGGCAGCATGCAATATGAGAACAGAAGAACATATTTCTCAGGTCAGGATGTGAACAAATAATATCAAACTAAATTTTGATTGACATGTAGCCTACAAAAAAACACCCCACTATCTTTTCCCATTTTATTTGCTGACAAGGATGTCTTGTCCCCATACCCCTGAAGAAGACATGTTTAAAGGCCACACTCTTTATTCCAATTCAATTAACAATATCTGGGGAGGGGACCTTCCCCATCCGAGGTCCAGCAAAATGCATAACAATAACAACTGAAGGCAGCCTGATGTACACTCATGTACCACTCCCTATCTAAGCTCTAAAGGTTAGGGCACTTTCCCCACCCCCAGCCCCATTGGAGGGCATTGTTATGTTACTAGTGACCTGAAGCAGGTGAGGAGGACCACCATCCACCCAGGGCCGCCCCGTCCCTGAGTGCAGCACTTGACCCTCCCCCCTGGGCCAAAAAGGCTTCCTTTAGAAATGGAAAGCTAGTCTTTATGAAGAAAACAGAGAGAGCATAAGCACGGCAAATTAGATGTAAAATGTTAATAAGGAAGGCCAATAGATAATTCGAAGAGACACTTGCTAAAGAGGCAAATCCAGGTCACAATAGGTGATCCATACCTTGTTGTTCAGTCCCAGCTCCCGACAGTAAGAAGTTACATTCCCTAGTTTATTTAATTTTTTTATTTTTATTTTACAAATTTATACCCCGCCCCTCTTGCCAAAGCAGCTTGGTGCAGCTATCAAGTATAATTTTTTTAAAATACAATACAATTATAATAAATACAAAATATGTAAAAACATAAAACAATACAGTCCACAATGGGGGATGTCAAAGAATAAACAAAAGAACCCTCCCCCGACCTTCAACCCCCTCCTCTCCCCATCTCCTTCACTGAAAGCCTGGTGGAATAACCAGATCTTGCATTGTCGTTGAAAGGTGGGAGGTCTGGGGCCGCCAGGGCCTCCACCCGAAGGGAGTTCCACAGGCCTTGAGATTTATGATCAGCTATGGTATGTGGATAAAACGATAGTACTGCTTTCTCAGATATCCCATTAGTCTTCTGAATCAGTTATTTCACTTAGAACCTTATTATTGTAACTATTTCTAATTCCTGCTGTCATTCCACCCACTTACTTAATCCTGCACACTCTTTGTATTTTTCCCTGTCATTCCACCCGTTCCACTTACTGCATCTGGTGCCTTCCTCATCATTTCACACCCTCTAGCCTTCCCCATGTCCTCCCAAAGATGTGTTGCAAATAGTATTTATTTACAAATTGGCACTGCTGTTGCCTCCATTCCTTCCAATGGCCATTCCATTTTATTAATTTCAAGGCATACCCAACTTAGTTTTAATTAAACATTTGTATACGACTGTATTCAGCTTCACTGTGCTCTGGAAGGGCAGTGGAAACTAGAGGGTAAGAGGGAGGGTTGTGAGCCATCAGTCAGCTGTCCCATTCTCCCCAACTGAAATGAAAGGATAGAGAGAAAGAGGGGGTGAGGGGCCATCTCACACCCTCCTGTTCCCAACTTCAGTGTTGCCCCCAACCTGCAAAGAGGAACAGGATTGGGACTGAAAGACGAAGGCAGAGTGTGGGTGCATCTACTCGAGCCTAAGTTGTAAGTGAGCACAATATGCGAGACTCTACAATGTATTTACTTCTTACATTGCACAGACGTTAAGGCAAGAGCCTTAACTTGCAATTTCCATGCTTTTTAGCGCATGATTGAATTTGCAAGAGCCTTAACACTTCTTGTAAACTGGAGGCTTTTTGATTATGAAATATGCAAGTTTTTTGTTAAATAGAATGCAATGGAGAAAATTTGTCCTGCTGATGCAGTAGACTGCTGAGGAACGCAACCACTTTGGGAGTATGGCTTAGGGGAGGCTAAGGTGGAAGAGTTGCTCCCTTCAGTTTAGAAGGTTGTTACTTCCTTCAAATAGCAAAGCTGAATTTTTACTGTTAGCTCCCTGCTTTACTAAGAATACAACAACTTTAGTTTGGTTTAAGTATTGCAAACTTCCAAAAACTGTAGAGGAGTCTTCCACTCTACTCCCCACTGTCAGAGCTCTTTCCCTTGTGCAACACTGGCCATTCTGCTTTCTATAAGGACCTCCCCCTGTACAGGAACCCATGGCTAGTTTACTCCTTGTACAGGACTCCCTGACTCTGCTGTGTCCATGTACAGGACTCTTCACCTGGCATAATACTGCCCGGCCTGTAGCTCTCCCCCTGTACAAAGCTCCCTCACTCAGCTCTCCTCTGTCTAGGGCTCTCCCCTGGCATAATTATGGCCATTATTCTGCAGCTCTCTGTCTCTACAAGACTCCCCCATTTTATTCCCCCTTGGACAGGGCTCTCTTTCTTACACAACACTGCTCACTCTGCAGTCCTCTCTCTGTACATATTCTGTATCCCCAATAAAGCTGCTCCCTGTAAAGTGCTCCCCCTGTGCATGGCTTCCACTGTGGAAGCTATTTACAAAGGTTCTGCCCCTACTCTCTCCCCTTAATGCCCCCCCCTTTGTGTATACTCCCTCCCTCCCTGCTCCCCCATAAAATTTCCCTCCCTGGGCTGAGGCTCGCTCTTAGAGTCCTCCCAATAGGACTACACTTGCCACTCTTCCCCACAGGGATGCTCTGCACAGGACATCACCATCTCCCTGCCCGCCCCAACCCCTGTAGAACTCCCACTGTATCGGCCCAGAGCACCTGCTTACCCCTCATTCCTTAGTGGGATTGGGAAAGTTGGAGGGAGAAGCACTGAAAGAAAATCAATTCCATCCCACCTGTAGCCTCCTGTACCTGTCTCCAGGATAAACCTCTACCCTCTTTCTGAACCTGGGACAATCCCAGGCAAACTCCAGTGCTCCGCCCCCAGTCATGCTTCTCCAATGGGGCGCCCCATTGGAGTCACAACCCAGACACGCCACGTTTTTGGAAGGGAGAGGGCTGTCACTGAAATCCATGTGCTCTGTAGTTCTGGGCAGGTTTAGGGGGCAAGATCAATCACCCAAAATGTCACTGCAGGATTTGCTAGCTCTGTTGTTTAGCCATCTCAGCATCCCTAGTCCCAAAGCTGAGGCACCTGATGTACAGGATCAGATCAGAATGACCTTCAGCTCTCTCTCTTCCACAGGACTTGCTTTCCTCCTCTCCCCACCAGATCAGCTCTAAACAAGACTGACCAGTCACTCACACTGCCCCCTGGGAACTGCAGTTCCCTCTCTTTTCTCCAGCACTGATAGACTCTAGCAAGCAGTGCCTTCTGGGAGTTGTAGTCGCTAGTATTAAAGATTGTTTGCTTTTAAACAGTCTCTGCATTACACATAGAATGTTTGCAAGCACTCAACAGTCAGGATGGTTTCCGTAGGCTAACTGAATTTTCAAGATGTTGTAACTTAAAGACTATTAACCCGATTTATAAAAAGTAAACCAGAAGGCACCCCCAGCAGCCACCTTGAATTTTATAAAAGGCTTACACCTCCTCCCAACCAACACAAAACCCCTTTGCCCTGCTGCAATTGAGACAGTCTAACTTTTGGGGAAAAAAGGCTTCAAAGTGGTTTCCAATAGGGATGTGCAAACACTGGGGGGTTCGGTGTTTGGCCCGCTTGGGGTTCCCCCTCCAGAAACTATTCGGGTTCAGGATGTTTGGCCTGAACCTGTTTGGGGGGGCAACCCATTCAGGTGGGGGGCAGGGGGAAACCTGTTTTTCCCTCCCCCCTCCAGGCTGCATGGGTGGACAGTGCGCTGGGGCTCACCTCCCCCACACCCTGCGCAGCCTCGGGATTTTTTTAAAAAAAAACCCACCCCAGGGATCACTCTACCTGGTGGTGCCAGGGCTCCAGCTCTGGGTCCGGTGGCAGCAGCGGTAGTGGCAGCAGCAGTGGGTCCAGCAGCGCTCCGGAACACTTCAGGCCTCTACTAGGCCTTCCAGGTCAGATGACCAGGTCACCTGACCCAGAAGGCCTAGTAGAGGCCTGAAGCACTCTGGAGCACTGTGGGACCTGCTGCTGCCACCGGACCCAGGGCCAGATTCCCGGCACCACCAGGTAGGGCAATCCCTGGGGTGGGGTTTTTTAAAAAAATAATTATTTAAAAAAATAATTCCCCCACCTGAATGGGTTCGGAACCCCAACTTTGTTCTGCTGGTTCAGGCAGGGGGCAGTTCAGGTTTGGAGTGTTCACAAATGGCCTGAACATCCCGAGTTCAGGCCAAACTCCAAACCCTCGAACCGCGTTCGTACATCCCTAGTTTTCAAACTACGATATCTCAGCTGTTATCCAACCAAGATGGCTGATGTTTGCACAGCGTGAACCGCTTACTCCAGTGATGCTTCATCACAACTTTCACAATCATCACCTTAATTATGTCAATTGTATAATAAATGGAATGTTCAGGCTTTATAATGGAGCGTGCAACAGGCCTTAACTATAGAGTAACTGCTGTCACTCTATAATAGGAAGGGAGTTATGAAATACAGAAATTTGAAAGCCAATGGTGGGAAAAATCAAGGACTTTAAAGCAGGGATGTCCTGGAAAATCTGGGGCACTTGAGAGGTATGACCCTGGGAAAGGGCTCAATTCAGGGCGTGTCAGTGTGGGCTCTTTAAGGAACTCAGGCCAGGGGAGCTAGTGAGGCACCTGAGGGCCACCTGTGAGAGGCCAGTGAGAGAAAAAGGAAGAGAAGCCAGAGTGCAGATGGTGTGGGGAGAGTGAGGAGTGTAGATTGGAGACCAGACTGTGGCTGAGAGCTCACACTGGCAAAGCAGAGGTGGTGAGCGGGAAACAGTCTTGTGGTAGGCTTAAGGCAAGCCTGCACCAAAGGGATGGTGAAATCCCAGGACATTGGAGCAGTCAGCAGCACATGTGCAGCCATTGGGATCAGTCCCCAGGTCACTCTGGGGTCAAAACTCCTGTGTGACATGGCCCGGGTCAGATCAGGGCACTGACCTGATGTGACCACAGCTGGGGAGCCATCCCACCAGCTGAATGGCCCAGGTATGGCCGGGAGTACAAAAATGTGCAGGTGACTGGCCCTGCCCATGATGTGTTCTGAGATCCCTGACCCCTGCCATGACAGGCAGCCATCGCAGCCAATGAGGCATAGCTAAGGCTGTCTGCCTCCCCCCAGGGCTGGCCCCAGGCATGTGCAACATATGCAGTCCCACATGGCCCCACACAAACCTGAGTCTTGCTCCTGCAGGCAGTAGAAATGGGCAAATGCGGTTCAGATGTTCGGAGTTCAGACTGAACTTGGTCTGTTCGGACGTCCGAACAGAATGTCCGAACCGAACTCTCGAATGACCGAACAGTTCGGTTGTGTTCGGATGAGTTCGGATGAGTTTGGGGGTAGGAAAAACATCTTTCCAGGGCCGAAAAATAGGTTTCTGTTTCAATTTCGTTTCGGTTTCTGTTTCAATTTCGGTTTAGGTTTTGCTATTTTTGACTGTTCTGCCAAGTTCGGCTAAACTGAACTTGACTGAACCGAACCATCGAACCCAAACTTGGGTTTCAAACTGAACATCTGAACATCCGAACCACGTTCTGCTCGCCCATCCCTAGCAGGCATCAGCACCAGCCCCTTATTTAAATTATGCAAATTAGGCCCTGCACCAAGACTTTGCACATGGCCCCAATAGCCCTACAAATCCTGGGGCCGGCCTTGCCTCTCCTAGGCTGAGCTGGTATGCCACAGCTACACAGATATGTTAGCCTGCTTTTGCCCAGTCGGTCAGGTCTTAGCCCAAGCTATGACCTTGGGGACTGTCTAGAGATTACAGCCTGGGCTAGCTGCCAACACCACCCAGGGTAAGCCTGGGGCAATATCTGGTGCTACGTGTTTACGCGTGCAACTGTGTCCTGGGCAAAGGCAGGTAAAAATGACCCAAACCATGTCTGTTTTTACCCCAGTGTGAGAAAACCAGGTTGTGGGGCTTGAGAGATGCTTTTGGTAGGCCTGGGATGCTATGGGTTCTCAGCAAGGCTGAGGGAAGCCCCTTTCTCAGGAGGACTGGAACTGCTTGAAGAGGAGTGAGGAGGGCAGGTTTGAAACCAATTCTAGCTAAGTGCACCTGACCCAACCCAAATGAATGCTTGGAGGCTGGTGTTTGTGTGGCTGAGCTAGCTAATTCCCCTGAATAAGGATGAGAGGTAGAGGGAGGATTGCACCCGGCAGCCTGCCACAGTGACAATCATGGATAAACTATTATACTAGCAACTCACCAGTGAGTAATGTTGTGTCAGACAGCAATCACAGTGAGGAAGTTCCCAAACAAGTGAATTCCAGCTGTGGCAGCACAAAGATGTATTGATTGTTGATGACTGTGGTGGCCAAGCAATCTACAGCAACAGAAAAAAATACCAGAGTTTGGTTGTGTGATGTCTCATGTGTGAAAGTGTATCGCAAAGCAAACAGGCCAATACATGCTACCCATTCACAATCCCCAAACACAGGCTGCCCTGCCCAGAGAGAAATATACCAAGAAAGTTGGGAGAAATGAGTGGAGAGAAGAACTCCAAGCCAGGTTGCAGTCAGGGAGGGTATAGGATTGATCAGAGGCCATGATGGCAGAGGATTGCAAAGCAAACAGCCCAGTATCCATGCCAACCATCTGCAACCCCATGATACACCACACACTAGAAAAAGAAATATGCCCATGCTCATGATGTGATTAGCAAAATGTGAGAATTTGAGAAACACAGAAATACTATATAAGTAGGAGTTCCATGTTACATAACATACCATACAAATAGTCTTGAGCATGCCATGTACACATTTGTCCCTAGAAGCTGCTGCAGAGTCACCAGCAAAAGAGGGGAGAAATGGCACTACAATGGGTTTTATTTGCCCATAGCAAACAATCAGAATTGTTTCCTGCAGACTATTGACCAAACAAGGAAGAATGGAATGCAGTGACATCAGTATTAGGAGTCCACATTTGAAAGTTCCCCGGAAGGCCTAGTAAGCGCTGAAGCCAGCAGCCACAGCCAGCGCTGAAGCCACCGGACTGCCTTGTTGCCGCCGCCACTGCCACCGCCACCCAGAGTGCCAAAGGTAGGCAATCCCTGGGTGGGGGGGGTAGGCTGATCCCTGGGGTGTGGGGGGGTGTTAAACCACCCCTCACCCCAGGGATCACCCTAGTACCTACTACCTACCTGCTGGTGTGGGCTCTGGGTCACCGGCGGCGGCCCGGAGCCAGGGACTTCGAGGAAATTTAAAAAAAAATAAAAAATCCAGGCTGGGCAGGGTGGGTGAGGGGTGTCCCCTCTTCCACCCACACAGCCTGGGAGGGGGTGGGATTATTTTTTTTCCCCATTGATTTCAATGGGGACACTGACAGTTCCCCATTGAAATCAATGCAATAGATCCGGCACCGGTAAACCGGTTTTAATCTGGTAAACTGGATTTTTGCAATCCGGTAACCGGTAAAACTGGTAGCCGGTTTTTTGCCCGATGTCCCATCCCTACAAAGTAGTAAATAGGTACATTTGTATTGGTAAATTGGGAAATGAAATGCTGATTGAGATGTTGACGAGTACCAAGAGGTTCTCAATTCTACCAAGATGGTAAAAGGAACCAGGATTTCAATGGGAATTCCCGTTTTTGCAAAATTTCATTTGAGCCCTAATGGATACCAATACAAAAACATGAATACACTAATATCTGTAGATATTAGGGGTGGGACACTGGGGAGAATACCGGGTACCAGATGTACCAGGTACCGGATATACCGGTATCGACATACCAGATTTTTAACATTGGCCGTGGTACTGGATTTTTTACATTGCGGTTATTGACTTCAGTGGCCACAATGTAAAAAATCAGGTAAATATCGGATTTATCAGATTAAGCCAATACACCCAAATACCAGCAATATCAGATCTCGGGAAAACCGATATTCCCACCCCTAGTTGCATTTGTAAATCAGTTATAGCAGATGGATAAGTTGTGAGTTGCAAAAAATGTAGTAACAGTCTTGCAATTTAAAGGAGTCCTGTAGTCAAGTTTAATGTCTGTTCCTTTAGTCCACTCTGCTTTTCTAGGCAACAGAACATTGAAAGCTTTCCAACTAAAACACCAAGAAGATCAGAATTTAGGCATAAAGTTAAAGAAAATAATATACTTACCAGAATGCCACAAAATTTAGCCACACTTTTATATTGGTTGTCCTTGATGCCAGATAGTGTGCATTGCTGTGTAGGTTCGAAGGTGTGTATAGACGTATTGCAATACTTATTCCCATGGCTGAAATTGAGCCTTCAGTCTGACCCACTGATCAATCTCCAATTAATTCCTTCTAAAGAATATTGCAATATCCTAACTACTGTCTCTCTTGCTCCCTGTTTCTCTCTCAAGAAGCATTCTAAGTGTTGATAGCTTTCTGTAATGAAGGGACTCAAAGAGAGTTTAACATTCTGAGAGTTGAGAAACTGTTCAAATATATGAGATTGAACATCCTCAAAATGTCCATGTATTCATTGCCCCATGAAAAAGTATGAGTTATCAGGGTGACACCATAGTTTGGCAAGATTACACAATAGAGAAACTAATCGGCTCACCCCATGCTTGTATTTATTGGTCTCCTTTTCTATGCATTTTTATATTTAAAAAATGAGAATAAAAGAAACACATTAATATTTATGAGATGTCGTGGAAGAGGTGCCTAGTTGGAAAGAAATGATGAGAGTTAAGCCAAATAGCTGAAGTTAAATGTTGCACACAACATACCTAAACCCAAAATCTGTAATGCTAATATTTAAATTTTATGGTGGTTCCCAAACATTGGAAACTGCTATGTGTGTATCAGTTTTCAAAAAGGAATGCTTAATTGAGAGTTAAAATAAATGTAAAATGTAATAGGAAGGATGTCTGGAATACTTAATGAACTCTCAACTGATTTGATTAGGAGATACAACCAGAATTCATCTTGGCACCACTATTCTGTCTCTAATATCATACTGCTTTGAACTTATAGCATTTATCTCTATCATTAAGTTGATTTATACTGTTTGCTTTGATGGGCTTTGCAATTTTCCTCATACTCTTTGAAGGAAACATGGAGTTCAGTTGGTGTATGTCACTCAAAAACACTAAAGATATTAATTCCTCAGTATTAAGCTGCTGACCTCTTACAAGTCACATGGGGTTGTCAAATCTGCAGTGAATTCTGAATTAGTCCTTTTAAAGTACTTTACATTAGCGCTAAAGTACTTTTCACCTGGAGCCACTGAGTTCTTCATGAGAGGAGATTTAATATGACTTGCCTTTGTGTCATAAAACCTGCAAGTCACCACCTCCAGTTGGTGTGGAAGGGACGCTGGGGGAGATCGTTGCTGCCTGACTTGGGGACCCGGCGGGCTGTTGCCCTACTAGTGTGGTGCTATTTATGAGGTTCCCTCCCCTCTTGGTGTGGCTGTGGATGCGAAGGGAGCTGCCGACTCCAGCCAAACGGACATTGACAGCAGCTGTACGCTCCACCCGGCAGAGCCGAGCAATTGGTCCATGGCGATTCTGAGTGCCGGTGCCGAGTCCTGAAAAGACAAGCTGCGACCTGTGGCTATGTGTGGAAGGGACGCTGGGGGAGACTGTTGCTGCCTGACTTGGGGACCTGGCAGGCTGTTGCCCTACTAGTGTGGTGCTATTTATGAGGTTCCCTCCCCTCTTGGTGTGGCTGTGGGTGCGAAGGGAGCTGTCGACTCCAGCCAAATGGACATTGACAGCAGCTGCAAGCTCCACCCAGCAGAGCCGAGTGCCCACGGCGATTCTGAGTGCCGGTGCCGAGCCCTGAAAAGACAAACCACGACATGCGGTCATGACGTAGGTGCGCACCTAATGGCATCACGTGCAAGTGCGCCCTTGTGCGTGCAGCCTTAGGCACCGGCAGGGCGTGGGGCACTAAATTGTCTCGTAGTTTATTTACAGTTGTCAAACCCCACCGGGGAGGTCAGAGACGCACGCCGCTTGTGGGGGCGCCGGGGGGCTGAGAGGCTTCCCCGGGCCCGATGACAGCGGTGCCAGAAGCGGTGGAGGAACCGCCCCCCCTCCCTGTGCCGGGGAATGGCGCATCCCCGCCCACAGTTGACGCTCGCTTAGGGCCACTAGGGGTGGAACAGAGCAAGGCAGGGCCCAGGAGGACCCAGGAGGAAGCCACGCCCCCTTTGCAGTGCTCCGCACACTTGCGGGAACACGCAGTGATGGGGCCATGAATACAAAAGCCAGCGCCGAGAAACACTCTGCACTGGTGATTGAGCAGAGGCCGGCCCCTTGAGAGAAGCTAAGTGTTTTGAGTCCTGTATATTTTGAGAGATTACTTGTGTTACTGAATCTTGCATAGAGTGTGATTGATTGACTTCCCTGCCTTACATCCCTTGCCTGAGTGAGTGCGAGCTTCAGTGAGACTGCAGGTGTGTCTGTGCCAAGTGTGAGCCCTCTCCCCTTCCCCCTCCTCCTGAGGCTCGCCCCTAGTTTCCCCCTTCCCTCCTGTGAGAAGTGTGATACCTTGTGCCGTTCCTGTGTCCCTGGGACCCCCTCCCTTCCCCTCCGGGCAGCATTTCCCCACCATTGTCCATTCCCCCCTCCTTGGTTGTGGGTTACGTGTGGAGGATAAGTCTGACTGGGGCTCAGACTCATTACACTCACCTGGCGCCCTATGATGATAGGGACCTGGGCACTGTGAGGCCTATAGGTCCATTCACTATCCTGATGGGCATTCATTCCCAGAGAGAACCTTCCCAGGTCAGGAGTCTGAGCCCATGCATGGGGACCCCAGGGGTGTGGGTGGCGTGGCACCGGGCCAGCCTGAGCCCGCACCGGGGTTGTGCCCCCTCCCCCATGATAGAATCACCAGCACTATCCCCTTCCCTTCCCTTCCACCACGTTGACCTAAAAGATGGAAATGGCAGAGCTAATTTGAGCCGTGCAGGCCGTCTCCATGGATGTACGGGTCCTGCACGATAATCAGCAGAACCTAACCAGGGCAGTGGCTCAGCTCCAGGCTGCCCCAGCGGCTCCCCTCCACGCTGGGGGGAGGTCCCAGCTCCAGGTCCTGAGAGGCCTGTGGGTCACCTTCCCAAGGAACCTCGAGGCCCCCAGATTGAAAAATGCATGGAGGATCGAAAGGCCTTCCAGGGGTTTATGGCCCTATGCCGGTAGACATTCTCTATGCAACCTCAGACATACTTTACGGATACCCTTAAGGTAGCCTGTATTATCGGGAACTTGGGAGGTACCGCATTAGAGTGAGCGACTACCCTACTCTGAGGGGATATCCCGTTGCTATCCAACTACCCTGATTTCGTGAAAGAATTCACGACCCTCTTCGATCATCCCTACCGGGTGCAGGATGCGGAGATGGCCATCTTAGCCTTAAAACAAGGGCGTGGGGGTTTGTTGGAATACATCAACCAATTTCGACAATTAGCCTTAGAAATTCAATGGCCGAAGGAAGTCCTACGGGTCATGTTTCGTAGGGGGTTGGGTGATGATCTAAAAGACCAGTTGGCATTTACTGTCCTCCCTGAGACTTGGGAGGAAATAGCCACCCTCACATTACAAATAGAGGATCGCTTGGTGGAAAGGCGTTGCGAAAGGAAGCAAGATAACAGGGGTTTGTCTCTTCGCCCAGCAGTCTTCTCGTCGGTCCCTACTGGGGCGGCGAAAGGATCAGACCCCGAACCCATGCAGATCGGCGCGTCCCGTGGGCCACTGACCAAAGAGGAAAGAGAAAGACGGCACCAGTTGTGGGAGTGCTTTTACTGTGGGGACCCTTCCCACTTTATCAGAGAATGTCCTTCCGTGCCTCCGGATCGTCAAGGACCAGGAAATATCTGAGGCCGGGAAGGAGTGGGGACTCCCCGGCCATGAACGTGAAACCTACTACCCACACTGCATTACAGGCCCACTTGCGTATCCCCCTTACAATCCTGGTGAACGCGGGCTGCTCCATCATTGTCTGGGCAATGGTAGACTCAGGGGCGTCCGGGAATTTTATAGACAATGGACTTCTGCGAGAACACAAGATCCCAATCACCCCCAAGAAAAATCCGGAGTTGGTTCATTCCATAGACGGATCCCCTTTGATATCTGGACCCGTGAAGTCACAAACACAACCGCTCCGGTGTGCCGTGGGGCTCACCAGGAGACTCTTTCGTTAGATATGGTTTGCACCCCGCTGTTTCGCGTAGTTCTGGGACTGCCTTGGCTGACCCTGCACAACCCCCAGGTGGACTGGGTCACTCGTCGTATACAATTCACCTCCCCGCACTGTCAAAAGATGTGTATCCATGTCGAGCCATCCAGTCGTAAAACAGTAGCCAGAACCCAAACAACGTCTCCTTCATTGGGGTGCCAGCTGTACCCGGAATACGCGGATTTCATGGATGTTTTCAACAAAGTGCAAGTTACGGAACTGCCCCCTCACTGGACATATGATTGCCCTATTGACCTCATCCTGGATAAAGAGCCCCCTTTTGGCCGAATCTACGCCTTGTCAACGCTGGAACTGAAGACTCTTTACCAATACCTGGACGATAGTCTTCAAAGTGGGTTCATTCAGCATTCGTGTTCCCCGGCGGGGGCTCCTATATTTTTTGTGCTGAAGAAGGATGGGGGGGGCTCCACCCATGCGTCGATTACCGAGGGTTGAACGCCATCACGATTAAGAATCGATACCCTCTTCCTTTGATCCCAGAACTGTTAAATCAACTTCGGGGGCGACGATCTACAGCAATCTTGATCTTCGGGGGGCCTACAACCTCTTGTGGGTAAAGGCAGGGGATGAGTGGAAAACCGCCTTCCGGACCAGATACGGACACTATGAATATCAAGTAAAGCCCTTCGGCTTAGCCAACGCTCCTGCTACCTTCCAGCATTTTATTAATGATATTTTAAGAGACCTTTTGGATGTTTTCGTTATCGCCTATTTAGACAATATCCTTATTTACTCCACCTCACTGGATCAGCATCATACCCATGTTCGCCAAGTCCTACAGAGGCTGAGGGACAACAAACTATACTGCAAGGGGGAGAAATGTGCATTCCATCTGACCACCATGGACTTCTTGGGGTTCGTAATTTCCCCCACCGGAATCCAGATGGACGCGCGAAAGGTAGAAGCGATCCAGCGATGGCCAGCCCCCAAAGCGGTGAAACCCCTTTAACGCTTCCTTGGGAGTACGAACTATTACAGGCATTACATTCCCCAATATGCTGCCATCACCACTCCCCTTTCACGCCTACTGAAGGAAAATCAACCCTACGTATGAGGTGAAACTCAGCAGACGAGCTTCAACGTTCTAAAACAGGCATTTAGCCAAGCACCCCTTCTGCGACACCCCAGCTTCACTCAACCCTTTTGGGTGGAAGCAGACACCTCCAGTACCACTATTGGGGCGGTCTTACTACAGGAGGCTCCCCCCGCTAAACACCCCCTGCCCTGCGCCTATTACTCCCGTCAACTTACACAAGCGGAGCAAAATTACTCCATTTTTGACAGGGAACTTTTGGCCAACAAGGCCGACTTCGAGACTTGGTGCCACTACCTCGAGGGAGCCAAATACCCCGTTGAGGTAGTCACGGATCATAAGAACCTTACATTCTTGCAGACCGCACAAATAAATAACGTGTGCCACGCTCAATGGGCAGTCTTTTTTGCTCGCTTCAATTTTCATATTCAGTATCAACCTGTGCACCGTAATATCTTAGCTGATGTCCTATCCCGCTGCCACAAACGAGTAGAGGGAGACCGGCGACCGCAAGGGACTATCCTCCCGGCCAAGGTATCCAGCGCTTCCTATATGACTGTAGAGCAACTAAAAAGGGCCAGCCAGGAGGAACTACCCGATGCTCCCAAATCCGAGTGGCAACTAAGTGATGGCCTATGGAAGAAGGTGGGCCAAGTGCTTTCCCCTCCGTCCTGTAGAGCTCCCTTAATGTGGGTCCACCACGATGCCCCTTTAGCTGGACACCCTGTGGCTCGGCGCACGATCCAGATGATCCAAAGACACTTCTGGTGGCCGTCCTTAGTCTTGGACATTCACAGTCACATCGAATACTGTGATATCTGTGCATGGACTAAAATATCCCGGAGACCCCCGGTAGGACTCCTTCAACTAGTGCTGCCCCCTCAAGGGCCCTGGCAAAGAGTTGGACTAGACTTTATTGTGGATCTCCCTCCATCACACTCGTATAACACCATCTTGGTCGTGGTAGACCATTTTACGAAGTGGGCCCACTTCATAGCATGAAAAGGCCTACCGTCTGCTCATCAAACAGCCCTTTCATTTATACGCCACGTACTAAAATTACATGGATGTCCCAAAGAAATAAGAAGTGATCGAGGGTCCCAATTTACCTCCCAGTTTTGGAAGGCACTGTTTTCCGCCTTAAAGGTAACCTTGACTCCTACCACCGCGTATCACCCTGAAGCCAACGGTCAGGTGGAACGCATGAATCAAAATTTGGAACAATACCTCCGATGCTACACGACGCATCTTCAAGACGATTGGTACTCATGGCTCCCCCTTGCTGAGTTTGTCCTAAACAATGCCCCAAATGCCTCCCTGGGGGACTCCTCTTTCTTTGTATTGTATGGGTTCCACCCATAGATTGGGATACCGGATCTTCCCTCCTCAATGATCCCGGCCGCTGGAGCCCTCGTCCGACGAATTCAAGAAGTCCAAAAGTGGCCCAAACCACCTTACAGCAGGCTCGACAACGCTACAAGGCTGCAGCGGATAAACATCGCATTCCCGCTCCCGTGTTTCAGCCCGGAGGTTTGGTATGGGTGAATCGTTGTCATTACCCCTCCACCCGGCCTTCTGTGAAACTTGACTTCCACTATATGGGTCCCTTCCCCGTCCTTAAACAGATCAATGAGGTAACTTATAAACTTTAATTACCCTCCCATGTCCGCATCCATCCCACCTTCCACGTGGCTCTTTTGAAAAAAGCCCATCCTACGTGTCATGGTCCCCCTCCCCAGCTCCCAAGCCCGGCTTCCCCGGACGTTGAATACGAGGTTCGGGCTATCTTAGATGCCCGTCGCCATTATGGTCACCTACAATACCTCATTGATTGGGTGGGCTATGGCCCTGAGGAGAGATCATGGGAACCGGCAGCCTCAGTCCATGCCCCCCTCTTGGTCCAAGCATTCCACCGGCACCACCCTTCCAAGCCATCCCCTCTGGGGGGGCTTGGGGGGCCTCGCAGGGGGGGTACTGTCAAACCCTGCCGGGGAGGTTGGAGATGCACGCCGCTTGTGGGGGCGCCGGGGGGCTGAGAGGCTTCCCCGGGCCCGATGACAGCGGCACCAGAAGCACCAGAGGAACCGCCCCCCTCCCTCCCCGTGCCAGGGAATGGCACATCCCCGCCCACAGTTGACGCTTGCTTAGGGCCACTAGGCGCGGAACAGAGCAAGGCAGGGCCCAGGAGGACCCAGGAGGAAGCCACACCCCCTTTGCAGTGCTCCGCACACTTGCGGGAACGCGCAGTGGCGGGGCCATGAATACAAAAGCCAGTGCTGAGAAACACTCTGCACTGGTGATTGAGCAGAGACCGGCCCCTTGAGAGAAGCTAAGTGTTTTGAGTCCTGTATATTTTGAGAGATTACTTGTGTTACTGAATCTTGCATAGAGTGTGATTGATTGACTTCCCTGCCTTACATCCCTTGCCTGAGTGAGTGCGAGCTTCAGTGAGACTGCTGGTGTGTCTGTGCCAATTGTGAGCCCTCTCCCCTTCCCCCTCCTCCTGAGGCTCGCCCCTAGTTTCCCCCTTCCCTCCTGTGAGAAGTGTGATACCTTTTGCCTTTCCTGTGTCCCTGGGATCCCCTCCCTTCCCCTCCGGGCAGCATTTCCCCACCATTGTCCATTCCCCCCTCCTTGGTTGTGGGTTACGTGTGGAGGATAAGTCTGACTGGGGCTCAGTCTCATTACACTCACCTGGTGCCCTATGATGATAAGGACCTGGGCACTGTGAGGCCTATAGGTCCATTCACTATCCTGATGGGCATTCATTCCCAGAGAGAACCTTCCCAGGTCAGGAGTCTGAGGCCGTGCGTGGGGACCCCAGGGGTGTGGGTGGTGCGGCGCCGGGCCAGCCTGAGCCCGCACCAGGGTTGTGCCCCCTCCCCCGTGATAACAGTGCACCGCATTTTGGATTCAGAAACTAACTGCAGAGGGGGTGTATATTGTTGAATATTGATTGGAGGTAGTATTGTGGCTCTTTAAGTGACTCTGCTATTAGTGTGTATATTTATTAATTATAATAAAATTCAAGCGACTTGGGACTGAGGCACGTACAAACTCCGTGCCCCACCTGGCAAAACAGAGGAAAATGGAGAGTTATTTTTGTAAATTGACAAGCTCAGGAAAGCCTGTAATCCAGCCTCCTGTTCTGCCTCTTGAAAATCACTTTGTGGTACTAGCAGAGACCCAAGAGCCGGGGCAAATAGTTCTCAAGAACTATTAGCATTTAAAACTCCACAAAAGGGGTCTTTTTTGACCAGCACTCAGACTCCAACTGAGGGGAGGTGTATAGTTGAGAAAGAGGGCTCTTTATTGACAAATTTCCTGGCGGACCATGTTTTGTTAACTGCTGACACAATGCGTTTTATGTTTGCAAAAATGAATCAGCTTAGTGATAAGGTTGATTTATTATCGCACTCAAACTTGGGACTGAAGGCACCTTTGACGATGGAGTGCTTGCAGGATACCAACTTGGTGGGAGTTGTAGAGAAATTGCAGGCAATCTCTACGAACTTTGAGCAGGTGCCCAAATTATCGTGCACCAGGGTAACGGCTGATTTAGCAAAGCAGGGGGATAAAGTAGTTGAACATAAAGCTGTTCCAGTTGTGAGCACTGATGTTTTCAGGGTTCTCCCATGTACGCTAGTATTCACTATTCTTCCCCTGCCAAGAGGAAACCTTCCTTTATGGAATACCCCATTGGATGTAGCAGAGTACCTTAGGGTGATTCTGAACTTACCAATAGCTAGTCATGACTTCTTGTCTATTGACCATCTCTGTAGTGTTAAAAACCGGTGGTTGATTAACATCTCCATTAAATTTTCCTTTTTATTCTCTTCAATTTTAATCAAAGAAAAAATGCTCAATAGTAGGGCTATTTATATTTCAAAAGTTTATCAGATTGATGCAAATAGTTTGGGTGTAGTAAATTTGGGTGCTAACTTGGGGGTCGAGCCATTGGGGGTTAATCCCCCCAAGACATGGTTCCCTGCCTCTGTTCCCCTCAGGAGACAGATTCTTTAGTCTGTGGGTGATTTCAGACATGACGGGCGGCCACTTTCACCACGGGCTGTGGGGTGGTTTGGACCACGGCCGGGGGTGAAGGGGTGTGCCAACAGATGTGTGCCCCATTGCCCCCGTCTGTGGTCTGAACCACCCCATGGCTCGTGGTGAAAGTGGCCGCCCGTCACGTCTAAAGTGGCACCTCCCCGGAGGGAGTGGGGCCACGTGGCGCAGCATGCTGCTGCATGGCCCCACCCCCTGCATTCCCTGGTGGCCCACCCCCCTCCTGACACTGCAACCACAGGCAGGGGTGGAAACCATTGACCGTGGTGAACGGTAAGTAAACAGAAGTTTTTTTCCATTCACCACGGCCGTGGTGGCCTTTCACCACACTTCTCGACCTCCTCGCGTCCGGAGGTCCAGAAGCATGGTGAATGCAAACACAGGCCACGTTTGACTGTGGTGCACATCTGGCGGCGAGCCAACAGACATTCACCACAGTCAAACGCGGCCCGTGTTTGACTGTAGTTCAGGCGGGGTGAATTTCAGACTCGTATCATCTGAAACTGTACGTATCGTATCGTCTGAAACTGTCACCCTATGTCTCGACTAAAGTAAATCGTGCCCACAGTGTTCATGCCCTTGCTGGTGCAAATTCTGCAGAACTGATTAAGCTTATACCAGGGGAGTATGGAAATCGACCCACCGAGAGAGGTACCAAATTTTAATATAGCTGGGGTCTGTCCATCTACCCTTGCGAGGAGGGAAGCGGATCTGAGAACTGTGGACAGCAGCCAGGAGGTTATTTTGGCTCATTTGGATAAGTTATGTGTCCAACTGGGGAAAATGAAGTCCATTAACAATCTGAGTTCCTCTTCCGCTTTGCCATCTCGGGGCGGATTGGAGGATCGAGTGACCACATGTACATCACAGTCGTACCCTTCTGCTATCTCCACCCCAATGAGTCTGTTGCACCCAGTTACCCAAATAACATTGTCACCATTCAGGGTGCCCAGCGAAGAGGGGTAGTGGTAGAAATAGCAGGGTCAAATTCCGTATCTGCCTCCCCTACAGGTGGGCAGAAGTTTGATAAAGCTAGTAGAGCTTTACCACCTTGTGGTGCCTCCTCCTTCATGATGCCAGGTGACCTGAACCATTTAGTTGCGGAGGTTACTCCCGAGAATCTGATAGGTGCTCCAATTAGACGTTCCAAGTCTTCACAGGGAATCTTGGCATCAAATCTGTCACCTAGTCCACATTTCTCCCCTCAGGAGGAAGTGATTACTATTCTTTCTTGTCCGGGAGCTAATCAAGATCCTCTTTCCCCCTTACAGTCCCCAGAAATACAATGACTACAATTAAAGGACCCTTTGGGCCCTTCTGAAATTTCTTTTTTAAGCTGGAATATTGCAGGTTGGAGATCCAGGCAGTTAGATGTTGATTTTGATAATTTTTTAGTTCAGTATGACTTAATTCTCTTACAAGAAACCTGAATGATTAATGATTTTGTTTATAATGGATTTGATGTCATATGTATGCCAGCTACTCCCTCTGTAAGGTGTGGTAGGCCTAGTGGGGGTCTTGCTCTTTTGGTTACCACCCGTTTTCGTATTAAGGTGGTACTTATAGATTCTAGACATTCTTTTTTTGCTTTATTCTATTGCTCTTTTCCCTCAGGTTACGAGTTATTAGTTGGAAATATTTATGTTCCCCCTCGGTCTTCTTTGTATTATTCCCCAGATCTTTGGTCTAATATAACTAATAAATTGCTTGTTGCTTCTTCTCGGTAAGCAGGGATCCCATTGTTAATCAGAGGGGATTTTAACATTAGACTAGGTAACCCTGTGGATTTTCTGATGGTTCCATCTCTTACGGACTCGTTGATTGTACCCTCTCTTCACAGGCAAGTCTCCCAGGATCATGTAACTAGTGTAGGTGCCCCATTATTGAACGCTATGATGGAAAAACTTGACAATTTTAAATGGCCGTGTGGAGGGTGATTTAGATGGGAACTTTACTTATTATTCCGTTCAGGGATCTAGCAGAATTGATTACTTTCGAGACTCTGAGGTTCTACTTTTTTGTATACATGATCTTATTATTTTTCCAAAATTTGAAACTAACCATTTTTCTTTGGCATTGCGTATCACTATCCCTCCAAATAGGAGTGGGTCACTTAAACCTCATCCCCCTAATTCTCCTTTTTCAAAGGGGAGGTCTTGTACCTCGCGTGTTAAATGGTCAGAGGATCTGAGATCCTCCTTTATAAATTTTCAGCAGTGGGGTGAAACCCAGGAGCTTTGTGCAATGATTCAGGTTCATGGGAAAGGTCAAAGTCTATTATATAATAGATACTGGATCTTTTGCATGCCTTATTAGTGACCAAAGGGCAATCTAGTGCACACTTCATGCCCCCCCCAATGGTTTGACAAAGTGTGTCGTTATATAAGAGCAAGTCTGCGTAAATTGGTAAGGCATATCCAGATAAATGATTCTTGGTTTTTGAGAGAACAGCTTCAGAAATCTAGGAAGGAGTATCGTCATCTGTTAAAGAGAAAGTGCCTAGACTTCCAATTTGAAAGCTGGGCAAAATTGGTAAATGCCGCCAACCAGAAGAATGTAACACATTTTTGATCGCTTATTCGGACAGCATTTTCAGGGCAGGTAAAAGTTAGCGGATGACCCCCGTCCACAGATACCTGGGAGACCTATTATTCTGATGTGTTTTCAAGAGTCCTGATTTTGAACTCTCCCCTTGAAATAGTACCGATGTAACGGTTCCCGGATTGGCATCCAGTAATGAAGGAGGACATTTTGCTCCTGATTTCACAATTTAAAACAGGGAAAACCCCAGGAGCTGACGGTATTCCATCTGAACTGTTAAAGTCAAACCCCGAGTGGTGGGCTAATATTTTGGTCTCACTTTTTTGTTCCATCAACCACACGGGTGTATTCCCAAAATCATGGCTTAATAGTATTATCATTCCAATCTTTAAAAAGGGAAATCCTTCCCTCCCCTCAAACTACCATCTGATAAGCCTCCTTAGCATAATAGGAAAGCTGTATGCTAAATTTTTGCTGGGGAAACTTCAGCACTGGATGGATGTGAGCAACATATTGGAACCAGAGCAGGCGGGATTTCAGAGAGGGAAGTCAACTATAGATCAGGCCTTTATTCTTTCTCAACTTCTTGGACAGTACGTCGCGCGGCAGAAAAAACTCTTTCTTTGCTTTATTGATTTGCGAATGGCTCTCTGTAAAGAGAGAATGCTTGTGGATCAAATTAAAAGCCCTGGGGCTTGACCCAAGGCTGTTATTTCTTTTGATTAGACTACACACGAACAATACCTTACAGATCCGTTATAACACTAAACAAGCTTTGACCACTGAAATTAAAGTATTTCGGGGAGTCAGGCAAGGGCGTATCTTGACCCCCGCTCTTTTTAATTTATTTTAGAATGATGTGATCCTCTTTTTAAGATCCAGTAACACACATGCCCCAAAAATTGGTGATAAAAGTATCACGGCGCTGCTTTATGCAGACGATACAGTTTTACTCTCCCAAACACCAGTGGGTCTTAAGAGAGTTATGAGAAATTTAATGAGTACTGTAGGAGGGAAAACCTAGCCATCAATTTTGATAAAACTAAAGTTTTAGTGGTGCGCCCTCGATTCAAACAGCGGCGCTGGCCCATTGGGACTAATTTTGTTGAACAAGTGAAATTTTACAAATATTTGGGTGTGATCTTCTCATCATTATTAACCTGGAAGTACCACTACGATGCAGTTATAACTCAGGCAAAAAAGACTTCCTCCTCTATAGTGAGCTATTTTTATAATGCAGGAGGCAGGCTAGTCTCTCCTGCTCTCTGTTTGTTTAGAGCAAAGGTGATTGGCCAGTGCCTTTATGCATTTCTGATTTGGGGTTGCGATTGTAGTAAGAAGTTAGAAGTGGTCCAGTATAGTTTCCTTTGATCTGTGTTAAGAGTTCCGCGTTGTACACCTCAGGCAATTATAAGGGCAGAGGCATCTTGTCCAACAATGAACTTCTATGCTCTTCAGTTATTGTTGAGATTTTGGCTGAACATTGCATTGTTCCCCCCCAGGATAAATCTCTTCTAACCTCGGCAATCCATGCAGGACTTTTTGTTCCCTGGGTTGCCTTGGTTGAAACAGAGATTTCTAACTTAGGCTTTTCTAGGGTCTCACTCGGTACTCTAGAATCAGCTCATGCTTACTCTTTGATCAAGTTACGTATTGCCAACCAGGAGGGCCAATGTGAGAACGAACGCCTGTTTGATATCTCAGAGGGTTGCACCAGATTATATAAAAATCAGACCCTCTTCCATTGGTTCCTGTTATTTGTCTGTATGGGTGAACGCTAATTTTAGAGAAGCATACAGAAGATTTATGTGTAATGTTTCTCTTTCAGCAGTTCTGGAGGGCCATTATTCTGCTGTATGTAGGGAACTGAGATTTTGTCCTTTATGTGATCGATTGGCGGTGGGATCTATAGTACACGTGCTTTGTTATTGTCCAGTGTATTCTGAGATAAGAGCTAAATATTTAGGCACTTATATTGATTGCTACCCTAAGTGTCAGTATGTTATGATTTGCCATAGTCTTTTAAGTTCACAGGACTCTGTAAGATCACAGTCAATAGCAAAATTTTGGTTTTTTGCTGAGCTATTAAGGCAGCATTCTATTAGTCAGTATTGAAAAGCACGTATATATATGTATGTATATGCTATATTTCGAGGTCATATTACTGTTATATACTGTAAAATTTAATTGTTTCTTTGAAATAGCCCTTTGGTCTGATCAATAAAATACTACTACTACTACTACACCACCTCCAGTCGCTCTAGTCCTTCAAGACAGGGTGCTTTCAAACATGATGATTCCTGCCACTGTCGCATACTTCTCCGAGTGGTGACAGGAGCCATCACTCCAGCTGGGAGTCAGCCCAGCTGCCAAAAAAATGTTACAGCAGCTGGGCTGGGAAGGGGACAGGGAGCTAGTGCTGTGTGGAGTGCCCCACCAGCTGACAGGCAGCCATGGTGGCCAACAGCATCTGCCATGGTGCCTGGCCCCCACCGCCACCATGAACCGTGGTAGGTAAAGTGGCTGTACAAACATTGCGTCATGCTTTATACCTGGCCAGGCAGCCATTCCCAAGACAGTTTTGACACTTAGCCCGGGCTGTGGGTTGGGGATTTCCCCAACTCACAGGCTGGGTTAAGTGGCAACACCACCCGAGGAATGGCCCAGGCTAACATCTGGCGACGGTTTCTGACATGGCGACAGTAGCCCGCATTTCAATGCACGTCAATATATGGAAATGCAGGCTATCATCATGTCTGGAAACACCCATAGGCTTGTGTATTTTCATGGCTGAGAATCTTTCATTCTGCTTTTGAGTCTTGCATTCTGCTCTTTCATTCTGCTATTGGTTCCATGCATCAATAACCACCTTCCATTAAGAGGTGCACTTGATATTCTTGATTACATGCAGGTCCTAGTCAACCACATCAGCAACACTGCTTTGTTTCAGTCCCATTAGTGGATGTAGCCCAGCATCCTCTTTGCCACTTTTACTAACGATAGCATGATGAGTTTTGAGATTTTTACATAAAAAAATCCCCCCTTCTATATTTTTACCATTATCATGCATTCTGATTCATGATCTTCTCCCTACATCTATTATTTTTCCTTTCTTTCTTCATTAAAGTAGATTTTTCTGTTGTTGACCTCTTCACTCACCTACCCTAAGTGGGAGAATAGAAAGAAAGAAAGAAAGAAAGAAAGAAAGAAAGAGGAAAATCCAGCGTACAATCCTGCAAACAGACAGCCAAGCACAAGTCCCTCTGAAGTGAATAAGAGAAGCAAACCTAATTCAAAGGTGTAATTGGTAGCCACAGAATGCATAACTACTCTTTTAGGGTTGACATACAAAGATACTTATCCTCAAACAAGGATTTTCTATATAGAAGTATAAGGCAGAACAGTTAAACACTCCACAACCCCCCTGCACCATTATTCCTTCTGTAAGGTAGCCAACTCTTAAATACTGAAACCCTATCAAATGCATTTTCATAATTAGAAGTGCATAATATTCACTGGATGTTTCTTGTTTACCATGACAGTAATAACTTGGAAACTCTTCAACATGTCATTTAAGCAAAACTTCTCTTTCCATGCAAGAAATCCATGCTGACAGTCTAAGGAAATTGGGTTGACTATGTACAAATCAAATAAGGAACTGAGCCAAACTTTTACTCATAACTCAAAAGTGGTTTGTGAGGAGGATAAAAAGTGTTTTCCTCTTTCCTCTGTCATTTGCACATATTTCAGCAAACATTTCCTTCATCTCAAATGGCAGAAACGTTGCACTCATGATATTTTACAGTTTTACATTGTACTTGCTGCTGGAGAAGCCTTTAAGGTCTCCAAATTTGTTCAGATTTTAAGAACTAAGGCCCCAATCCACAATACACACACATATCATGCCATATCTGAAGACCATTTCTGCTTGCGTGAGCCACCACCCAGCAGAGGGGGATACAGGACTGTGGCAGTGGGAATGGGTGGTGTTCAGTTGGGTGGCAGTGGACTTTGGATGTGGCACCACGTGCACACATAATGTGTGTGCACACACATTGCAGGTTTGGTCCCAACACAGACCTTTTTGGATAGGGTCAGCCAATCAAGAGAGTTCATTCCACCAATGAGCTGTCATCTCCTTCAACTCATTTATATGCCTCACTAAATCAATGGGTGTTTTTAGACACACATTTCTCCTGAATGTTTGCTGTTACATCCTGAACTTTCTGTGTGTCTAAATCACTTACCCTGATCTTAAACATCCGGATCTTTGAATTTCTGCATAGAACTTCTCCCTAGGGATGGGCGAACGCGGTTCAGCAGTTCAGAGTTCGGCCCGAGCTCAGCCTGTTCGGACTACCGAACACGAACATGAACCCGAACACAAACATACCGAACAGAACAGAACACTGAACGGCGAAATGGCGAACATACTAAACAGATCCGAACACCGAACAGCGAAATGGCCGAACAGTTCGGTCAGTTCGGATCGCGTTCAGTTGTGTTCGGGTGGCTAAAAAACGTGGTCTACTGTCACTCTGTCACTCAGGTCACTGGAAGGCCAAATGTAGCAGGGAGGGGGAAGTCATCTGACTCGGCTAGGAGCAGACTTCCAGGCACCAGGGGTGGAGAGTGGTTTCGAGTAGCAGCCAGCCTGCCAAATCACCATCTCTTTTCGCTTCAGACCACTGACTTGGCAGTCTGCGATTGACCACGGGCTAGGCTGCATGGAGCCAATGGGGCTTGATTTGAGGCGGGCGTAGCAGGAAACAAAACTGTCTGCCTCCCCACTTCCCAATACCTTCTGAGCTAGTCACTGTTCCTAACAGCAGGCATTTCAGAAGGCTCCTTCACCCAGTATTTTCCAGCTTCCCAATCCATTGCCATCTTCCTCCTATTTCACCCATCCAACCCATCTACCCCCATATTCTCATTTATTTACATTAGCTTTGATAGATTTAGTTGTTATTTTTTGTTTTTATCCCTCCCTGTGTTCAATCTTC
>QEPC01001418.1:966230-994859 GCA_003113815.1 Sphenodon punctatus
TTCGCCAGTTCCGATGCCGCGATACCATGAGCGACAAGCCGCAGCCGCAGCCCTCGGAAAGCTGCCTCTGCCGTACCATGCCACGATGTGCGGAACAGGGGTTTCCATCGGTAAAAGCTGCCACAGCGGTATGCCACTACAGCCCTAATCATTGGTGTGTGCTTGTGTCTCACGCATAAACCTGTGATGCATTTGTTTAGTCTATAGCTGATTTCTTACATGCCCGAAGAAGGGCCCTGCAAGCATTTATACTCTCACCAACAGAAGATGGCACAACAAAAGTTGTCTAAACTAATTTGTTTCCATCTCTGTCATGTTCAACCAAAACAGAAACCACACTTACAGTAGACTGAGTGGGGGTGGGGGGTGGGGTGGGGGAGAGACCACACTATGGGTGGTACTCCTCTCTGATGTAACCCCCTCTAAAGGGCCTGAAAAACAACAAAGGCCATTTTTAAATGGGCACAGCTGTATGGCAGGGGGGATGTTACATGGGATGAGATGGGCAGGTGCTGAGTGTCAGCCCTTAACCACACACTGCCCACTCCTGCCCCCCGCCCCATGGAGCATCCCAGGTTTCTCCCAGATGCTCCATGCGTGGGCATGAGTGGGCTGTGTGAGAATCATGGGAGCGCATGCCCATCTATGCCATCTTCAGATGGGCCCTCGGTGGATGGATGCATCCTGTTTAAAAATGGCCAAATATTTGGCCCTGTATGTAAGCAAAAATAAGAAGCCCTGTCATGCCTAGTTTTACAACGCATAGACAGATACACCTATTGTGGCCGGCATGAGGTTCATAGTTATTCCCTCCTCTCTAGCTGCAGTGGATCCTAAAACAACAAATTGCTATCCTCCACTTGTGCGTGTATGCAAGGCTGTGAGAGGAACCAAACTGTGGTCGGAGCAGGGTTAGCACAAGATTCTCCACAGTCTCTTATTTTCACAGTGGATTCATCCCTAATGGCAAGGAGGCTAAGGGGAGGAAGGAGGTCACACTCCAGGAAGACACCCTCTCCAGCAGAGCGTAACAAGGCTTGTCCCAGACTCTCAGTCTTAGGTTAGTTCCTGTTCTAGACAGCACAGGGGGTGGGGTATGGGCAGTGGAAGGCATGATAATACTTCTTATAAAGTGTAGGGGCGGAGTTTTGTTGTGCCAGCCTTGAAGCGGACAGGGTTTAGCTTTCACTGAGGGAGGAACTAAGGTTGGATTCACCTTTCAAGATCTTAGAGTGGATTTAATCTCAAATGTTCTGTCTAAATGTGCAATTAGGCCTTTAATATTAGGGCTTAAATACAATGGCAAGGATTCAAAGCCTCTGATGTGTCACTTACTAGACAGATTCTGCAAGCATGACACTCCCTCAATAACATCTAAATTGTGCCTCTCGGTCTAAATAATTGAACATGCAATTTACAACTTACTGATCAATTAATTCAAGCATTAGTTAAGAAGTTTAGAAGTAAGGATGTGTGAAAAGAATGTTGTTCAGATGTTCAGATGTTCAGTTGTTCCATTAGACACCCGAGTTTGGGTTCGGTTGTTCGGTTTGGTGGAGTTCGGTTCGGCTGAACATGGCTGAACATTCAAAAATAGTGCTATCGATACCAATACCGAATTCTAAGATTTTTTTCAGTATCGGTATCATTTGGCCCTGAAACAACCCCTGGTCTCCACCCCTGGTGCCAGGAAGTCTGCTCCTCAGCTGCCTCCCCCTTCCAGTCATGTTTTTCCTGCCCCCAAACTCATCCGAACTCACCCGAACATGACCAAACTGTTCAGCCGTTTTTAAGTTCGGTTCAGACGTTCTGTTTGGACATCCGAACAGACTGAGTTCGGTATGAACTCTGAACATCCGAATCACGTTCGCACATCCCTATTAAGAAGTGTGGAACAGCACTAGGAATGGTTCTTCCCTTTGTCACATACCCATCACTCTATGGATCTCAACATTTAATGGTTTCTATGACATTTTATTTTCTGCATAATTTTAGCTCATTTTAAAAATGTCGCTGTGTGTACAACATGGGATCTAAAACTGAAATTGGGGCCCCATTGTGCTAAGCACTGAGACACTCAGGCCCAAGTCTGTTACCCTCAAACATGGGTTTGTAGAGAATGCTGCATGGTCACAGCAGCTGCATTTGCTCAAGTTATCATTAAAGACAGGCAAAATGTTATTTGTTTGTGTTCATAGAAATAGAAACTACAATCTCCTTCCCCAAACATGAGATTTCAGCCCTCCTTGTACAATGGAAAAAAAGACCTCTTCTCTGTGCAAAACGTCCAAAATTCCAAAACAGTTGAAAAAACAAAATAACCAAACTGAAAACAAGAACTCAGAACAGCAACAACAACAAAAAATGGACATGTGAATATTCGTCTGGGTCATGGATATTATTCAGGTACTTGAGGAGCTACCAAGAAAATGAAATATCACCCACAAATAACATACCCAATACTCTTTCTATTTCTAGTGTTTACAGTCACTATTTCTAGCCCACTGTTCTTTCAGCAAGGAATTTTTTATCTACTTTCTTTTACTTGTGTAATTCTGGGGTCTATATTCAAGGATAGACCTACATTCAATCTTGGGGCAGAACCACAGATGGAACTACGTTCTTTTGCACCCTGTACATGGATGCCAACTGTAGTTTTCGATATTAGTCTCTATGGAGAGAAAATGGACCATGGGCTGACCCCTCTTTCCACAGCAGCCACTGGCGGTGGTTGGCCACAGAGTGAAAAACATACTGTATCCTCCTGAAAGCTAGGGATGGGTGAAAGCAGTTCGGAAGTTCGGAGTTCGGACTGAACTCGGCCTGTTTGGATGACCAAACCCGAATGCAAACACCAACCGACCGAACCGAACTCAATTCCGAATGCCAAAATGACCAAAGAGTTCGGTCAGTTCAGATCGCGTTCGGGTGAGTTCGGGTAGCTAAAATGACAAAAACGTGGTGTCACTGGAAGGCCAAAAGTGGCAGGGAGAGGGAGTCAGCTGAGGAGCAGACTTCCAGGCACCAGGGGTGGAGAGGCTTGGAGTAGCAGCCAGCCTGCCCAATCACCATCCCTTTTCGCCTCAGACCACTGGCTTCGCAGTCTGCAATTGGCCATGGGCTAGGTTGCACGGAGCCAATGGGGCTTGCGGTGAGGTGGGCGCAGCAAGCAGCAAAACTGATTGCCTCCCTCATTCCCAACACCTTCTGAACTAGTCACTGTTCCTGAACAGCAGGCATTTCAGAAGGCTCCCTCGACTCCCAGCAGTTTTTGTTGCTTTCTATTCCTGATCCATTGCCATCCTCCTCCTATTTCACCTATCCAACCCATCTACCTCCATATTCTCATTTATTTAGCTTAGCTAAAGCTTAGATAGATTTAGTTGTTATTTTTTGTTTTTATCCATTCCTGTGTTCCTTGTGTTCTATCTTCCTTCCTCCCTCCCCCCTCCATTGAATCCTTTCCTTCTCCCATATATTCCATCCCTGATTCCCTTCCCCTGTTTTTTTATTCATTTAGAGTAGGATTATTATTAGATTGACTTAGGTTTCATTTCAGTTTTGTACCCCTCCTTGTGTTGTTTGTGATTCCACCCCCCAACACTCAGCAGAGAGAGAGAGAGAGAGAGATATTAGAGATAGTAGACAGTTGTAGGAGTTAGCTTAGTGATAGAGATAGTGTTTAGTGATTTAGTGTTAGTGTTTGTAGGAGTAGACCTTTGTATTTATTAGATAATTCATTTAGTTCATAGCATTTAGAATAGTTAATAGCAGTTAGAGTTAGTGTAGGTAGATATGTATAATATTAGATAAAAAATTTATATAAAAAATAAAATAAAATAAAATAAAATAAAATAAATATATAAAAACATTATTTTGGAGGGAGAAACGGAGAAGGGGAGGAGAGGCCGGTCTGCTGTCCATAGGGGAGGCACTGGGTCATGTGCCAGAGGTGGGAGGGACCCTGTCAGGGGAGTGGCAGCAGGCAGCAGCAGTAGCTANTTGTTCAGATGTTCAGATGTTCAGTTGTTCCATTAGACACCCGAGTTTGGGTTCGGTTGTTCGGTTTGGTGGAGTTCGGTTCGGCTGAACATGGCTGAACATTCAAAAATAGTGCTATCGATACCAATACCGAATTCTAAGATTTTTTTCAGTATCGGTATCATTTGGCCCTGAAACAACCCCTGGTCTCCACCCCTGGTGCCAGGAAGTCTGCTCCTCAGCTGCCTCCCCCTTCCAGTCATGTTTTTCCTGCCCCCAAACTCATCCGAACTCACCCGAACATGACCAAACTGTTCAGCCGTTTTTAAGTTCGGTTCAGACGTTCTGTTTGGACATCCGAACAGACTGAGTTCGGTATGAACTCTGAACATCCGAATCACGTTCGCACATCCCTATTAAGAAGTGTGGAACAGCACTAGGAATGGTTCTTCCCTTTGTCACATACCCATCACTCTATGGATCTCAACATTTAATGGTTTCTATGACATTTTATTTTCTGCATAATTTTAGCTCATTTTAAAAATGTCGCTGTGTGTATAACATGGGATCTAAAACTGAAATTGGGGCCCCATTGTGCTAAGCACTGAGACACTCAGGCCCAAGTCTGTTACCCTCAAACATGGGTTTGTAGAGAATGCTGCATGGTCACAGCAGCTGCATTTGCTCAAGTTATCATTAAAGACAGGCAAAATGTTATTTGTTTGTGTTCATAGAAATAGAAACTACAATCTCCTTCCCCAAACATGAGATTTCAGCCCTCCTTGTACAATGGAAAAAAAGACCTCTTCTCTGTGCAAAATGTCCAAAATTCCAAAACAGTTGAAAAAACAAAATAACCAAACTGAAAACAAGAACTCAGAACAGCAACAACAACAAAAAATGGACATGTGAATATTCGTCTGGGTCATGGATATTATTCAGGTACTTGAGGAGCTACCAAGAAAATGAAATATCACCCACAAATAACATACCCAATACTCTTTCTATTTCTAGTGTTTACAGTCACTATTTCTAGCCCACTGTTCTTTCAGCAAGGAATTTTTTATCTACTTTCTTTTACTTGTGTAATTCTGGGGTCTATATTCAAGGATAGACCTACATTCAATCTTGGGGCAGAACCACAGATGGAACTACGTTCTTTTGCACCCTGTACATGGATGCCAACTGTAGTTTTCGATATTAGTCTCTATGGAGAGAAAATGGACCATGGGCTGACCCCTCTTTCCACAGCAGCCACTGGCGGTGGTTGGCCACAGAGTGAAAAACATACTGTATCCTCCTGAAAGCTAGGGATGGGTGAAAGCAGTTCGGAAGTTCGGAGTTCGGACTGAACTCGGCCTGTTTGGATGACCAAACCCGAATGCAAACACCAACCGACCGAACCGAACTCAATTCCGAATGCCAAAATGACCAAAGAGTTCGGTCAGTTCAGATCGCGTTCGGGTGAGTTCGGGTAGCTAAAATGACAAAAACGTGGTGTCACTGGAAGGCCAAAAGTGGCAGGGAGAGGGAGTCAGCTGAGGAGCAGACTTCCAGGCACCAGGGGTGGAGAGGCTTGGAGTAGCAGCCAGCCTGCCCAATCACCATCCCTTTTCGCCTCAGACCACTGGATTTGCAGTCTGCAATTGGCCATGGGCTAGGTTGCACGGAGCCAATGGGGCTTGCGGTGAGGTGGGCGCAGCAAGCAGCAAAACTGATTGCCTCCCTCATTCCCAACACCTTCTGAACTAGTCACTGTTCCTGAACAGCAGGCATTTCAGAAGGCTCCCTCGACTCCCAGCAGTTTTTGTTGCTTTCTATTCCTGATCCATTGCCATCCTCCTCCTATTTCACCTATCCAACCCATCTACCTCCATATTCTCATTTATTTAGCTTAGCTAAAGCTTAGATAGATTTAGTTGTTATTTTTTGTTTTTATCCATTCCTGTGTTCCTTGTGTTCTATCTTCCTTCCTCCCTCCCCCCTCCATTGAATCCTTTCCTTCTCCCATATATTCCATCCCTGATTCCCTTCCCCTGTTTTTTTATTCATTTAGAGTAGGATTATTATTAGATTGACTTAGGTTTCATTTCAGTTTTGTACCCCTCCTTGTGTTGTTTGTGATTCCACCCCCCAACACTCAGCAGAGAGAGAGAGAGAGAGAGATATTAGAGATAGTAGACAGTTGTAGGAGTTAGCTTAGTGATAGAGATAGTGTTTAGTGATTTAGTGTTAGTGTTTGTAGGAGTAGACCTTTGTATTTATTAGATAATTCATTTAGTTCATAGCATTTAGAATAGTTAATAGCAGTTAGAGTTAGTGTAGGTAGATATGTATAATATTAGATAAAAAATTTATATAAAAAATAAAATAAAATAAAATAAAATAAAATAAATATATAAAAACATTATTTTGGAGGGAGAAACGGAGAAGGGGAGGAGAGGCCGGTCTGCTGTCCATAGGGGAGGCACTGGGTCATGTGCCAGAGGTGGGAGGGACCCTGTCAGGGGAGTGGCAGCAGGCAGCAGCAGTAGCTAGAGGCAGAGCACATCACCCCACCTCACCCCAAACTCAGCAGGCCTGCTTTAGGGCAACAGGCTTCAGCAGATCAGCGTCACCTCCTGGCAGTACCCTCCTCCACTGCCATGCAGGGCACTGGAAGGCCTGCAGGACTTGAGACTGCATCTGTCTCTGTTGCTGGTGGTGCTGGAGCAGGTGCTGGTGCTGCTTCTGATGTTCCTCCAGGGTCACCAATGTCCCCCACTGTCGAGGTGACCCCGAGAAGTCCAGAGGTGGTGGATCCCACCACGGCTGCTAGAGGCAGGGCCCAATCTCCGGGCAATGTCAGTAGGGAGAGGAGTAGCAGCAGCAGCAGGAGCACTAGCTGCTACAGAGGGGGCACAGGGAGAGTGCCAGCAGCATGGTGGGCATGGGCAGTCTAGCCTCAGGGTCCCAGTACTCCCCTTCATGGGACATCAGCGTGATCACAGACAGTGAGTCAGAGGCAGACACCAGTGCCGCAGAGATGTCTGGAGCTGAGGTGATGGCTGAGCCTCCTCCCAGAGCTGTGTCGCCAGACCCACCAAGTTCTCCCCCTCCCAGCAGCACTGGCAGCAGTGCTTTAGCCGGGGCAGGCAAGTCAGGAAGGGGGAAAAATCCTCAGTCTGGGATAATTTTAAGCAGGTGCGGGCAGATGATCCCAGAGAGGAGCATTGCACTTTGTGCAATAAGGTGGTGAAGCATGGGCAGGTGCGCGCCAATCTTGGGACAACCGCAATGGCGAGGCACCTGAAGTCATGCCACAGTACTCTGCTGCCCATCGGGAAGACAGGGGAAGTGGATGCAAGTGGGTTCCCAACTGCAGCATCCAGTCGCCCGGCTCCTTCAGCGGGCCAGCGTCCTGCACCAACTCTAGCAGCAGGATCAGTATGGGGGCAGAACAGCAGCAGGAGCCTTGCCAGCAGCGCCATCAGTCCACCATGGAGGAGATGGGGTGGGGGGATATGTCAAGGCCATCAGCAGGGCACCGTGGCACTGATTTCCAAGAGAAAGCAAAGCGCCTGTTGGCAGAAATGATAGCCCCGTATGGCCAGCCCTTTTCAATTGTGGAGGACAAGGGCTTCCAGCGGCTGATTGGGTTCCAGCCTCCAACTTTAAGCTGCCTTCCCGCTCCACCCTGAGTTAGACTGTGGTGCCACAGCTCTACAGGGCTTCACCATTGACCTGTGGTCCGCCAGAAATGCCCAGCATGCCTACCTGGCCATGACTGCACACTGGTAGCAGGACCCAGAGGCAGTACTTGGCAATGGCACGAGGGGTCCTGAATCAGGGTTCAGGTGGGCACAAGTCATGGACAGTTCCCACACCTCGAGAAACCTCGAGGCAGCCCTGGCCACCATGGTGAGGGAGTGGGTCATGCCAGGTGTGGCCTTCACCAAGGGGTGTGTGGTCACAGACAACACGGCAAATATACTCAAGGCAGTCCATGGCGGGGGCTTCACAAGCATCCCTTGCGCTGCACACACTCTTCATCTCATGCTGAAGGATGCTTTGGGCTTGGGGGAGAAGGCTTGGCTACAAGATCTTGGCCCGCCTATGTGAGGCTGACTGGCTCTCGCTCTCTCAAGATGCACAGTCTTTGCTAGCCTATCTGAGTGCCCTGCTGCCAATGTCCTATCTTACCTGCCCTACTGCCTCCCATGCCACGCTGCCTGTCTCCCCACCCAGCTTGCCGCCAACCTCAGCATGCCTTAGTCCGCTTTTCTACCTTGCATGCAAAGGTGCCTCTCTGCCCACCCAGGTTGCCTATCTCCAAGTCTTCCCAAGCCCACCTGCCCTACTCCCTCTCATGCCACGCTGCCGGATGTCATTCCACCGCATCAAGAAACAGCCACTCCAGCCCCAGGACCCACTGTCAGGGTTCTGGGGCCATGTTAACAGCAGGGAGTGCTGTGGCCAATATCTTTAAGCTGCCACTCTAGCCCCAGGACCCAACGTCATGGGTCTCAGGCCATCATTCCTCGCACAGACAGACAATTTTCTAAAGAATCAAGAAACAGCCACTCCAGCCCCATGACCCCTCATCAGGGTTCTGGGACCAAGTTACTAGCAGGGAGGGTTGTGGCCAATACCTAGATGCTGCCACTCTAGCTCCAGGACCCACCGTCATTGGTCTGGGGCCATCATTCCTCGCACGGAGACAATGTCATCCCGCTGCATCAAGAAACAGCCACTCCACCCTCAGGACCCACTGCCAGGGTTCTGGGGCAAAGTAACAGACAGGGAGGGCTGTGGCCAATATCTTTAAGCTGCCACTCTAGCCCCAGGACCCACCGTCATGGGTCTGGGGCCATCATTCCTCGCATGGAGACAATGTCATTCCACTGCATCAAGAAACATCCACTCCATCCTCAGGACCCACTGCCAGGGTTCTGTGGCCATGTTACAGGCAGGGAGGGCTGTGGCCAATACCTAGAAACTGACACTCTAGCCCCAGAACCCACCATCATGAGTCTGGAACCATTATTCCTCACACAGAGACAATTTTCTAAAGCATCAAGAAACAGCCACACCAGCCCCAGGACCCACCAACAGGGCTCTGGGGCCAAGTTACTGGCAGGGAGGGCTGCAGCCAATATCTTTAAGCTGCCACTCTTGCCCCAGGGCCCACCATAATGGGTCTGGGGCCATCATTCCTCGCACAGAGAGCCAATTTCCAAAGCATCAAGGAACAGCCACTCCAGCCCCAGGACCCACTGCCAGGATTCTGGTGCCAAGTTGCAGGCAGGGAGGGCTGTGGTCAATGCCTAGAGGCTGCAACCTTAGCCCCAGGACCCACCATCATGGGTCTGGGGCCATCATTCCTCGCACAGAGACGATGTCATTCCACCGCATCAAGAAACAGCGACTCCAGCCCCAGGACCTGCCATCAGGGTTCTGGGGCCAAGTTACAGGCAGGGAGGGCTGTGGCCAATATCTTTAAGCTGCCACTCTAGCCCCAGGACCCACCGTCATGGGTCTGGGGCCATCATTCCTCGCATGGAGACAATGTCATTCCACTGCATCAAGAAACATCCACTCCATCCTCAGGACCCACTGCCAGGGTTCTGTGGCCATGTTACAGGCAGGGAGGGCTGTGGCCAATACCTAGAAACTGACACTCTAGCCCCAGAACCCACCATCATGAGTCTGGAACCATTATTCCTCACACAGAGACAATTTTCTAAAGCATCAAGAAACAGCCACACCAGCCCCAGGACCCACCAACAGGGCTCTGGGGCCAAGTTACTGGCAGGGAGGGCTGCAGCCAATATCTTTAAGCTGCCACTCTTGCCCCAGGGCCCACCATAATGGGTCTGGGGCCATCATTCCTCGCACAGAGAGCCAATTTCCAAAGCATCAAGGAACAGCCACTCCAGCCCCAGGACCCACTGCCAGGATTCTGGTGCCAAGTTGCAGGCAGGGAGGGCTGTGGTCAATGCCTAGAGGCTGCAACCTTAGCCCCAGGACCCACCATCATGGGTCTGGGGCCATCATTCCTCGCACAGAGACGATGTCATTCCACCGCATCAAGAAACAGCGACTCCAGCCCCAGGACCTGCCATCAGGGTTCTGGGGCCAAGTTACAGGCAGGGAGGGCTGTGGCCAATATCTTTAAGCTGCCACTCTAGCCCCAGGACCCACCGTCATGGGTCTGGGGCCATCATTCCTCGCATGGAGACAATGTCATTCCACTGCATCAAGNCAGGGTTCTGGGGCCAAGTTACTGGCAGGGAGGGCTGTGGCCAATACCCAAAAGCTGCCACTCTAGTCCCAGGACCCACCATCATGGATCTGGGGCCATCATTCCTCACACAGAGAGCCTTTTTCTGAACACCCGAACCAAACTGAACAAGACCGAACCAAACTACTGAACCCAATCCGCAATCTGTTTGCCCATCCCTACTGAAAGCTGCTGTCCCCAAGAGATTTGAAAGGGCACTGTGCAATCCTCTTCTCCCTAACTCAGGGATGGACATAGTCTGACCCTTGACTTGTTTAATTTCATAATATTATTCAGTGTACCCATTTATTTTTAAGGAGGTGCAGTAGAAATCAGCTTATATCTATTCTTTCACAACACAAAGGAGTGACAAGAATCGTGGAGAGGAGGGGGCAATTGTGGGTGAGTGACGTTTGGCATTTGTCCATGGAAAGTCATCCCAGGGCATAGCTAGGTTGGAATGGGCCCAGGCGCAAGAAATGAACTTGTCCCCCATTACTATCCTCTCCCCGATCCACCCCTCCTGTCCTTCCTTCCCCCAGTGTCCTTATTGCAGAAGGTCAGCTTACATGGTAAGTCCAGTGAGTCCACTGCTCTGACTCCAGAGACACTCCTGACACCATGGCACCTTTCCCCACTTGAACCCTGAAGGCTGCAGCTGTGCTGCCTGCCTTAAGCCACCACCAGTGCTTGCTCCATCCTGTGCCACTTGCTGGGTGGGTCCCACATGCACCACATGCTGCAGGCACTTCTGCTTCCACTCACCTCAATCTCCAACTGGCCGCACCAGAACAGGAGAGGATTCATGGTCCCAACCCCAACTTGGGCCCCATGCCCCCAGATTGGGCCTGGGGACAAATGCCCCTCCTGTCCCTATGATATCTATGCCCCTGAAGCCACCCCCCAAAGGCCACAACCTCTGAGCCTACACTCTGCCTCTCCACTATTCCAACTTGCCACTCATGAGAATGTACTCCCACACCACTTGGCCAGACTATAACTTTTTCTATAAGCTTATCTGTAAAATTAAGTGTCAGCTTGTCCCTTGTTAATTAGGGCAACATGGCCTTGTTTAAAAGGAAGAGGGGTGAAGATCATGAAAATAGGAACCAGAGTCCTCCTACAGAGGATGTGATGGGGGTCACTCCAAGGTACCATGTTCCCATCCATGGGAGCTTTGGTAGGGAGTTTAGACATGGTGGTGGCAGCATCATTAAACTCAGATGAGGCCAATCTCTCCCCCCTGGCTTGTACCAAAAATCTTAATGGGGAGTGGGAGTAATTCCTATATCATTACCTACTCTGTTCATGACTGTGCTCAGTAAATAAAGGCTAAAATTTCTACCTTGCAAGTATAATGGAAGATTGCTCATCAGTTTATATGTTGAGGATTTGGAATGAATAACAAATTCAGTAGATAGGAACGGCTAACTGCAACTGAGCATGCACGCGCTGTAAGCAGACGTGGGAAATGGGGCTCCCCTCCCAGGCCTGACCAAACTCACTTTTTCAGCAATGAAGGGCATCGCAATCAGCTTAAAACAACCAACAAATGCCGGGGGGAAACCGGGGAAAAAGAAACACCCTCCCCCCCCCCGCCAACCTAAAATAGAGCGGTTTTACCTGCGGGACAGAAACGGGGCCCAGCAACACTCACCGCCCAGACCGGTAAGCAAAATGGCGGACATAATCAGTCAGACGGAGGGAGGCGCTGACGCAGCAGCCAGCAGGGAACTGAAAGACTTAATAAAAGGCCTGAGGCAGGATTTGGGGGCTGCGGCACAAGCCAGAGAAAAACTGGAAAACGAAGTGAATAAATTGCAGGTGACAATAGACCTTAATATTAAAAAGCTGGAGGGATTATCAAAAAGAATGGAGGCAGCTGAAACTAGGATAACAAGTATTGAAGATCACTCCCTGGGGATTGAAGACCAGATTAGGAAAATGAAAGAAAAGGTGGAGTTTCTGGAGGAGAAATCAGAGGACTTAGAAAATCGCTCCAGGTGCTCAAACTTAAGATTTACTGGCCTTGCAGAGGGATTAGAAAAGGGAGATGCCAGACAACTGATAACAGATCTGTTACAAGAGCTTTTCCCAGGAGACCCAGACATACAGCAGGCCAGAATGGAACGGGCACACAGAACAGCCAGACAAGCCCTGAAGGAAGGGGATAATCCACGTACTATTATAGTTAAGTTTCTGGAATATCAAGTAAAATAAAAAATTCTAAGGCAGGCCAGGAGCAAGCAGACCTTAGAATTCAAGGGAAAGGCGATCAGAATCTTCCCAGACTATGCAGCAGCCACAGTATATAAAAGGAGAAAATGGGGAAATTTTTTTGCCATACTACACAAAAAGAAATTGCAACCGCAATTGCTGTTTCCAGCCAGGATGAGCATTTCGTGGAGAGGGAAGAGAAAATTCTTCACTGACCCTGAGGATTTGGAAATGTTTCTAAAAGACAGTAACCCAGACTAAAGAAACAAAGGAGATCAAAAGGAAAAAAAGAAAATCAAGAATGAAAGTTGAAAACATGAAAAAAAGCAGAGACAGAAAGGAAAAACAAAATGAGGAGAGGCCAAGGAAAGAGGCCTCTATAAGGTTAACAAATGTTAAGGTCATTAAGGCCTAGTTGAGTGAAGGCAGGGGGAACAAGATCGCCAAAGGTTTATTTAATTTGAAATGTGAATGAGGATAGAAGCAACTGCAAAGGCAGAAATTTAAACCACTGGATTAAGGGCTAAGAGGTTAACTCTCTGTTATTTTATGATAGAGGCAACGGTAATGCAGAAATTCAAACCTCTTATTTAAGGGTTAAAAGCTAATTCTGCTTCAGTGTATGATAGAAGCAAAGGGAAAGGTAGAAATTTAAACCACTGGTTTAAGGGTTAAAAGGTTAACTCTTTGTTATGTTATGATAGAGGCAACTGCAATGCAGAAATTTAAACCTCTTATTTAAGGGTTAAAAAAAGCAAATGTTGTTTCAGTGTATGGTAGAAGCAACTGCAAGGCAGAAATTCAAACCACGGGTTTAAGGGTTAAGAGGTTAACTCTTTGTTATTTTATGATAGAGACAACTGCAATGCAGAAACTCAAACCTCTTATTTAAGGGTTAAAAAGTTAATTTTGTTTCAGTGTATGGTAGAAGCAACTGCAATGGCAGAAATTTAAACCACTGGTTTAAGGGTTAAGAGGTTAACTCTTTGTTATTTTATGATAGAGACAACTGCAATGCAGAAATTTAAACCTCTTATTTAAGGGTTGAAAGGCTAACTCTGTTTCATTTTATGGTAAAAGCAACTGCAAATGCAAAAACCTAAACCATTTGTCTATAAGGTCAAGGGTAACCTGGGGTTAAAATTCATCGAAGAGAACACTTAGGTGAGGGGGGGAAAAAATAAATAGCAGAGAAACGGAAACATCTGAGATGCTGATGGTGGGGATAGAGCTCCTTGTAAAGGAGTAGGGTTGTAGCGGAATATCACAGCGGTAGCTATTTCCACTGGAAACAGCGTTTCCGCAATTAGTGGAACGGCGTGGCAGAGGCTTTCATTCCACTAGTTTCAGTCAGCTACTTCCGCAGTTCTGCTAATTTCATTCCACTACTTCCACAGGCTTCGCAAAATAGCGGAAACATGGCATTTTCGCTATTTCCACCATTCCGCCAGCACCACAAAATAGCGGAACAGCAGTTTTCCGACAGTTTCCGCAATTTTTCTGCAATTCCGCAATTTGCAGAATGCCGGCGGAATTAGCGGAATGTCCGCAGAAAAGCCACGGTGTGGCATGGGCAATTCCGAAATGGCGGAATGGAATTGCGGCGCGGTAACAGCTGCTGCCGCATCAGCCCTATAAAGGAGCAATTAGAAACCTTTTAAAGACACACGTCAGTGGAGGATGTTTATTTGACTCTGAGGAGGGTTAGGGAGGATTAGGTATTATAGTATATTAAAAGAGAACTAAGTAAGTGGAATGAGGCGGGCAAAGCCGGACACCTGGGCTGACAAGCAAAAGGCCAACTAAACAGGCGAGATACAAATAGCGTAACTGAATTCTATGGAAGGAAATGGGGGGAAACCCTGGACACAGGGACCTGGGAGGAGACCCAAAATGAAGAGAAGAACAACCACGAAGCATGCTCAGTTAAGAAGGTGTAAAAAGGGTAGAGGGAGAATGGGGAGGGGGGGGTTGGGGTAAGGGGTTTTGTTATAGGTCATCCCAGGGCACAAATTAGAACTAGAATAACAGAGAAGACACCAATAAGATATAAAATAGCTTTATTGAAAATACAAAGAACAAGTAAATCAAACAATGGACACTCTTAAAATACTGACGTGGAATGTACGAGGCTTGAACGAGCCGGTAAAGTGGCGGAGAGTTAAAGAATTAATATGGGAGGAACGATGTGATGTCTTCTTCCTTCAAGAAACACATCTAGTAGAGAAAGACATATTCAGGTTTCAGAATAAAAAATTTGGACATATATTTACTTCCTGTGGCCCCCCCCCCCAAAAAAAAGCAGGAGTCCTGATAGGGGTCAAGGCGGGTATAGATTTCAACCTAAAAAGGACACTTAAAGATAGGGAAGGGCGGTTCCTGATGGTGATAGGTACACTAAAAGGAGAGAGTGTTTCGCTGGTAAATCTCTACGCCCCCAATGAGGAGACCCTAGCATATCTACACAAAAGCATAAAGGAAATAAAGGGAAATTTGGAAGGCAAACTCCTCATACCAGGGGACTTTAATTCCCCGTTAACATGGAGGGACCACTCTAGCAACAAAACATTAAAAGGATGGCAGAGTAAAGTCGGGCAATGGATCACTGACCAGGGACTGATAGATGTCTGGAGAAAATTAAACCATACACAGAGGGAGTACACATAATATTTGATACCCAATAAGGTGTTCACAAAAATAGACCATTCTTTTACCTTAAGTGGAGAACTTAGAAACTGCAGCAAGGCATACATTAAACACCAGACTATATCGGACCACCAGGGATTAATTACAATCTTTGCCTGGGGGCAAAGAGGGCCAGTTAAGGGCAAAGATACCTGGCAGATGGACAGGGGTCTCTTACACAATAATTTTTTCTGTACCCAAATACAGCAAGGCATTAATGAATACTTTGAGCTAAGTGGAGGTTCAGTGAATTCACGGAACACCTTATGGGAGGTGGCAAAAGCGGTAATGAGGGGCAACCTAATTTCAGTGGGGGCAGCAGTAAAAAAGAAAAACAGAGAAATACTAAGAAATTTGTACCAGCAATTGATAATAGCGAAAGCTGACCAGAAACAAAACCCATCATTGAGAGGCCATAAGCAACTGCTAAAAATAAGAGAGGCCATAAATACAGAGGAAGTAAATAAAACAATAAGGAAGCTGAAAATAATCAGAGCAAAACATTTTGAGCAAAATAACAAATCTGGTAGGATCCTGGCCCGTTTGACCAAGAAAGCAAATACTCAGCATATAATCAGGGAAATAAAGAGGTCAGAGGGCCCCCCAACTGCAGACTTGGGAGAAATACAAAAATAATTCAAAAAATTGTATGAGGAGATATATAGTACTATCAACCCGCAAGTAAGTGAAATTAACAATTTTCTAGAAAAATATGAGATTCCAAAATTAAATACAGCACAACAAAGGTTCCTAGATGCCCCGATAGAGATAGAGGAGGTGGTAGAGGTGATAAAATACCTCCCCAAAAACAAAGTGGTAGGTCCGGATGGATTACCAACTGAATTTTATCAATGTTTCGCTAAGGAACTAGCAACCCCACTGACAGAAGTATTTAATCAGACCCTAAAAGAGGGATCTTTGCCGCCCTCCTTTTACGAAGCCAGGATTTTTGTGATCCCCAAAACAGAAAGAGACCCAAAAAACTGTGGGAGCTACAGGCCAATCTCATTGCTGAATAGCGACTATAAGATATTCTCTAAATGTTTAGCCAACCGTCTGGTGGCAATTACGGGACATCTGATACATAGAGACCAAGTAGGATTCATCCCAGGGCAACTGGGAATGGATAACATAAGAAAGGCGGTAAACATCATACACTACCTACAGAATACTAGGGCCCCAGCGATAGTTTTATCTACTGACATGGACAAGGTTTTCGACAGAGCAGAGCCGACATTCTTATTTCAAATTATGAGAAAGATGGGTATAGGGCAAAGGTTCCTAACCTGGACAAAAATAATATTTAAGAATCTGACGTCCAGACTTCAAATCAATAACACCATTACAGAACCATTCAAGCTGACCAGGGGCACCAGAACCATTCAAGCTGACCAGGGGCCCACTTTCACCCTTGCTGTTTGACTTAATGTTGGAAGGCCTGGCTATAGCGATTCGACAAGAAAATAATATTAAAGGAATAAGCATAGGAAAAACACAACAGAATTTAGCGCTATATGCAGACAACATGCTGCTGTTCATTAATGACCCCCAGAACTCCCTACCAGTCTTGATCTATTTAATAGAGGAATTCGGTAACATAGTGGGATATCGAATCAACTTCGAGAAATCTCATGCATTCATATTTAGAGGAGACAGGGAATCTGGATATATGACAAGGGAAAAAATCCCATTCCAAGTACAAGAAAAGGAAATCAAATACTTAGGGATTAATCTAACCAAAAATCTTAAAAATCTATATTCCAATAACTTTCCAGAAATATTGAACAAAGTAGAAATAGAGGATTTGAAAAATTTGGCCTGTAGCTGGCTGGGAAAGGTGAACTTATTTTAAATGGTGGCATTGCCAAAACTGCTGTACCCCATGATGGCGCTGTCCATAGAATTTCCTGAATCCCTATTCAGAGACATAAACAAGTTAATGGCCAAGGTGATCTGGACCAATAAAAGACCCAGAATAAATAGAGAAACACTGTACAGAACAAGGGAAGCGGGAGGACTGAATCTTCCAGATTTCAGGCTGTACCACAAAGCGGCTGTTTTAAGCGCCCTGCAACCATGGTACCATCAAGTTGAACATCAAGAGTGGGTTAAGCTAGAGGCACACATGCTGGGTATAGATACCTTTTCACAATATTTAGTAGACGAAGGAGTGATAGAAGGGTAAAGATGGAAGGAGCACCCCTTTGCAGGGATAGCTTGGAAATACTGGCAGCAGGTAGTGAAGAAAACCAATAGCAAAAAGAGTAAGTCTCCTTACACCCCGATCAATTTATGGAGACTGAGAGAGCACCGTGCAGCTGAGAAACTCAGAATAGTACTACAGAGGAAACAGTTCAAGAGAGTGGGGCAACTATTTGAGGATGGGGTAATGCTCTCTAAAGACAAACTAGAACAGTTATTGCAAGAGGGAATTGATTCCTTCCAGTTTACCCAGCTAAGAAGTGCCGTCATGCGTCAGGAGGCAGTAGAGGAATATGGGAGAGCTCCCCTCAACATTGAAAGGGTTTTGTTTGAAAGAGATAATAACAGAGGCAGGCTAGGGTGAATATACAAGGCACTAAAGGCAGTGTGGTATAAAAAGAATTATGGTTTTATCAGGGCCTGAGAAATTGAAATGGGAACAAAATTTACCGAGCAACAAGAATAAGAAATAATAGTTCATTATGACAGCTGTGCAGCCTCTTTGGAAGCCAGGGAGACCCAAATAAAATTGACTTTAAGATATTACTTGACACCAACCCAGTTTAAACATATAGACAAAACAAGTTCGGGGAAATGTTGGAGGGGATGTGGAAAGAGGTCACCCCGCTGCATTGCTGGTGGGAATGTGAAAAGGTCCAAGAGCTGTGGAGGACAGTGTGGGCTAACATGGAAGCAATGGCAGGGTTTATAATTCCATTTCGCCCTGAAACGGCATTACTGGGGATTTACCCCAACTGTGGGGTGCTCAATAAAATAAAACCCCAATGTATACTATTCTGTCTGGTGACAATCAACATAATCGCTAGGAACTGGAAAACAGATAAAGCAATCAAAGAAGGAGAATGGTTAAACAGACTATGGTTTATTTTCTCAATGGAGCAACTATTAGCAAAACTACACAATAAGATCGACAAATTACACAGCAGATGGAGACAGTGCCTACAGCAGATGCAGGATAAGCCGCTTACAGAGGATGAAAGAGCGTACATGTTTGATTTCTACGTCTGAAAAAGAGAAGGAAGTCTGCCGCAGGAAAGAACGCTCAAAGTGGGTAATTAAATTACTAGGATGACCTGTTAAGTTGGTATAGTACTCAGTCTGGCTAGCAGCTGAGTGAAGTTAACCCTAAGGTTGATAGGGTGATTAAACAAGAGAGCAAAAAATAGAAAACTTACAAGTACAATATGATATGTACGGAAGGATAATACGAGAGAGTCGATGTTAAGATACATTGTAAGAGGATTATGATGGAGTGTAACTATCTTGTGCTGAAAAACCAATAAAAATAATAATTATTTTTTTTAAAAAAAGGAATGGCTAACTGTGCAGCTTTGTTAGCAACTTCACATTAGATGCAAAGCCAATGGGTACTTTCAGACGATACGGGGCCCTTTGGCCCCGTACCGGCACCACCGGCTTCGTTCCCCGCCGGGGTCACCCCGTAACGGCCCAACAGACGTGCCGGGGGGATCCCGGCGGGGAAAGTGGGAGGGGCCGGGGCCGCGCGGCGCAACGTGCGGCCGCGCGGCCCCGCCCCCTCCACGCACCCCGCCGCCCGCCCTCCGAGGAGACGGGCGGGCGGCGGGGCCAATGCGGCCGCCGCGTCCGGCCGATCGTGCCACGGCCCGGGATCCCGCCGGGGATCCCGGGCCGTGGCACGCGGCCAGACGTTACTTTTCCTTGGCCACGGCCCGGGGTCCGTCTGACCATGCTTCCCGGGACCTTCCCCCGGCTAGCCCGGGAAGCGTGGTTCAAACGAACCCCATGTGGGTATTGACCGTGGCCAACATCTGGCGCGCCGTGAACAGACGTACGGGACACGGTGACCACAGGTGGGTATTCACCGTGGTTCACCGTGTTCACGTCATGTCTGAAATCACCCAATGTAAGATATGATGTGCTAAAAGGAAAGTTGTAAAACCTATGATTGTGGGTTTAATGAGAACAATAGTGTGCAGTGCAACTGTCAGTGGTCCTTAGTCAATCGGGATTCAGAGTTCTGCATATCTCTCATGAGACAAAGGGGCACAAAAGAATATTGATTTAGACCTTTGGTTACCATAAAAGGGCAATTTAGAATTAATTTTGAGAGATAACATTAAAGGTTGAGATAAGTGTGATTGTGAGAGTAATAAAGTGTATGTGTGTGGCAGAGCATGCCTAACTGTAAAGGATATGGAAAGAAGGGCATTTAGCTCCAAAGAGAGGACAAAGAGACCAGTCTACTCCAAGGTTTTCACTTTGGGATTCGCAGCAGTTGACTTGTGATTGGCTGTGAGAACATTCTTCTAGTAGAACTGAAAATCAGTTGACAATAGGGCCACATGTTGTTTTTTGTTTTTCATTATAATTTTTGTTATTAAAATGTGTCATTTTTGGTTTTGTTAATAACAATATATCATTTTTCATTATTGTTGTTATTATCAGTATTGGTATTGGTTCAGATTTCAAACTAAGGGTTTTTTTGTATCCATATTGCTATTGATTTCATGTGCCAATGAAGAATTATTGTCAGAAGTTGAACTTCTTCCCCTTCTCATTGTGATACAGAAAGAACTGCACACAATAATATATACTGTACACAATATGTAGTTTTATTCATATAATGTATACAGAATCTAAGCTAAACCTAACCTATGTATAATACAAAATGTTCCTATCCTATAATCCTAATATATATATAATAAAACAGCCTAGTATCTAAATATCTAATCTCTCTATATACAACTAAAAGCTATAACTATATAATATATGGACAGGGGGAGACAGACAGGGGAAGGGAAAAGGAAAACTCAGAGGTATATCTACTATCTCTAATCTATCGCTATTCTCTGTTTCTCTCTATATATATATGTGTGTGTACCTAAGGAATGAGGATTGGGTGGTAGGGAAGGGAATAAGGGATATATATTTATTTATTTATATTTATATGCCACCCACCCCACCCCCCCACCCCATGCCCATGGCACCTCGGGGTAGCTTCCAACATATTATAAAACAATTTTTAAAACATAAAAATCTACAATAATATCATTAAAACAAATTTAAAACACCCCCACAAAAAAATAAACCCCTCCACACCTTCCCCTCCAAAGGCCTGGGTGAACAGTCAAGTCTTACAGACATGTCGAAAGGCCAACAGGCCCAGGGCCAGGTGAGCCTCCTCCGGGAGGGAATTCCATAACCACGGCCCGGCCACTGAGATTGCCCTCTCCATTGTGGACCCTGTCTTACACGGGGGACCTCCAGAAAGGCGCCCCCAGTGGATGGAAGGGATCGCTCTGAGGTGCGGAGGGTGAGGCGGTTCCCAAGATATGAGTGGCCCAGACCATGCAGGGCTTTGTAAATCAATACTAACACCTTGAATCTGGCTCAGTACACTATAGGCAGCCAGTGCAGAGCACAGAGCACCGGTGTTATGTGCTCACGCTGCCCCGTCCCCGTTAGGAGACAGGCCACCGCATTCTACACTAGCTGCAGCCTCCGAACCAGAAACAAGGGAAGCCCCACGTAGAGCGCGTTGCAGTAGTCTAGCCTCGAGGTGATGAAGGCATGGACGAGAGTGGCCAGATCGGGCCTAGAGAGGTAAGGTTGAAGCCTCCGTACCAGATACAGCTGGCGAAAGGCGACTTTAGCCACCGCCTCCACCTGCTGATCCAGATGGAGGCCCGAATCCAAAACCACCCCCAGACTCCGAACCTGAAGAGCAACAGGCGGGCGAATCCCCCCATCAGGGGGGCCAGCACCTCCCCCGCCTTTCCCACCACCATCACCTCCGTCTTATCGGGATTGAGTTTCAGTCTGCTCTGCCGCATCTAATCCGCCATGGCCTCCAAACATTGGGAGAGTAACAAGACAGCAGGACCTGGGTCAGTTGAAAATGAGAGGTACAGCTGAGTATCATCGGCATATTGGTGACATCGCACCCCGAACCCTCTCACGATCTCCCCCAGGGGCTGCATATACACACTGAACAACAGTGGAATGGAATGGAACCCTGCGGAATGCCATAGGTCAAGGCACGGGGGGCTAGATGTTTCAGCCCCCAGCACCATCTGCTGGCTTCTACCCAAGAGGAATGAGCGAAACCATCCAAGGACAGTCCCATCCAGACCCCCCAAGTCTTGCAGCCATCTCAACAGCAGCCCATGGTCCACGGTATCAAAAGTGGCCAAGAGATCTAGCAGGATCAAAAAGGTCAAACATCCTGCATCCATCTCCTGGCGGAGATCATCCACCAAGGCCACCAAGGCCGTGTCAGTACCATAGCCGGGGCGGAACCCAGATTGAAAAGGGTCAAGGAAACCGATACTGTCCAAATGCGTCTGGAGCTGCAGTGCTACTGCCCGTTCAATAACCTTCCCTAAAAAGGGAAGATTAGAGACGGAGCGGTAGCTGGCGAGTGCATCCACATCCACATATATATGAGAGGATTTCTAGTGCAAGCACCAGCAGCTTCTGCAAATGCACCCTGACAAGCAAGAAAGCTAACACAGAGTGAAGCAGCCCAGACCTACAATATTAAGGGTTGCAGTGCCCTCCCGTAGAGCCCTCCTTATTGGTTCTTGGAGGTAGAGGCATTGAGGAATCACAGGGCGCCATTCAACGGCTGGGATCTGCTTGCACTGCTCATTGGCCAGAGATACATTCATCAGGTCCTTCCCCTCCCATTTCAAGAGTTCAGCACAGTTTCTGACTCCGAGATGTCTGCTCCTCCTCCCCTCTCCACATTTCCCTCCAAAAAACACCTGCCAGACTGCTAGGCAATAACGAAATCAATAATGACTTTTGTTATCATTATTGATTTTGTTGTTTTTGTAATTTTCATTACTGCAATAACGATAACAAAAATGACAAATTTAATTTTCATTACTGATATAACGAAAATGGCATGCACACCCCTAGTTGACAAGATTTGATTTGTCAGAGATTAATAACTGCCTCTTGCTGACTGCTGGATGGATTCCATTTGGCTATTCAGCATACAGAAGGTGATTGGAAGAGTTGGTATCCTTGTTTGGAGCAGCAGAGTTTCTGACTGAAGAAATTCTTTGGCTTGCTGGATTCTCATTGGCTACTCATCTGACAAGCTGGTTGGAGAAGCTGACATCAGCTTCCCAGCATTTGCTACCTAATCACAGATAGCCAAGTAACCCAAGGCCAGTCAGGGTAATGTTGGGCACTGTGCTCTTCCAAGGGGGTTATATTACTTTGTTACTGATTGTATTAATAGTTATAATAAGTAACTGGAATCTGATAGTTATATGTTAGATGCATAGTTCATTCATATAGCATAATACAGTTTTATAGTGTAATATAAAACTTCAATAGGCAGATTTTTAACATACAGTTATTTCCTATAGTTACACTAATTTACCTTTAACTTCTTGTAATAAGTAAATTTCTGGTTTAACTCTAGTCTCAGACTGACGTTTAAGAGAAGAGGGATAGGGCGTCATGTTAATATATAATGTTTAATATATATATGCAGCCCCTGGGGGAGATCGTGAGATGGTTTGGTGTGCATTGCCACCAATATGCTGATGACACCCAACTTTACCTCTCTTTTTCAGCTGACCCAAGCCCTGCCATCTCCATGCTGTCTCAGTGTTTGGAGGCTGTGGCGAGTTGGTTATGGCAGAGCAGGCTGAAGCTCAATCCCGATAAGACAGAGGTGATGGTGGTAAGCCAGGCGGGGGAGGTGCTGCCTCCTTTTGTGTAGCAGGTGTGCCCCTCTGTGGCCCAGCAGGTTCAGAGTCTGGGGGTGTTATTGGACGCGGGTCTCTGTCTAGATCAGCAGGTGAATATGGTGGCAAAGGTGGCGTTCCACAGCTGTATCTGGAACGCTGCGCCTGGAAGACTGCGCCTATACATCTCCAGACCCGAGCTGGCCGCTTTGATCCATGCCTTCATCACCTTGAGGCTGGACTAATGTAATGCGCTCTATGTGGGGCTTCCCCTGATGCTGGCCCGGAGGTTGCAGCTAGTGCAGAATGCGGAAGCCCGTCTCTTAACAGGGATGGGCCGACGAGAGGACATAACACCAGTGCTCTGTGCACTGGCTGCCTGTAATGTGCCGAACCAGATTTAAGGTTTTGACTTTGACCTATAAGGCCTTACACAGTCTTGGACCTGGATACCTCAGGGACTGCGTCACCCTCCGTGACTCAGGACGGACCTTCTGGTCCACCGGGGGTGCCCTCCTGGAGGTCCCCCGTGTAAAACGGGGGGCTACAATAGAGAGGGTGTTCTCGGTGGCAGAGCGCCAGTTGTGGAACTCCCTCCCAGAGGAAGCACAGCTGGCCCCAAGTCTGTTGGCCTTCCGTCAGGCCTGTAAGACATGGCTGTTCTCCAGGCCTTCGGAGATGGGGAGGGGAGGATGGGTTAAATTTGTGTGGGAGTGTTTTAAATGGGTTTTAATAATGATATTGTAGATTTTAATGTTTTAATGTATTGTTTTATATTGTGTTGGAAGCCGCCCCGAGATGCCGTAGGCATGGGGGGGGGGGGCATATAAATACAATACAATAAATAAATAAATAAATAAATAATTCTCACACACCCAACCCCAAATTGAATTGGACTATTCATTCAAAGGGTGTTATTACAATTGGCAGTGCTAAGCGTCAGCAAGTTTCAATCCTGCCTGCAGTAAGGGCCTTCACTCCAGGCAGGATTAGGCCTGGCCAACAAATAAACATGACAGCAGCCAGGCCGGGGAGTGGGTGGGGCGAGGGCAGGGTGATGTGCAGACATGTGTCCACATGGCCCCACCCCACCCTTTTCAGAGTGGCCTGCTCCCCTCCCTGCCAGGTAGCCATAGTGGCTTATGAGGCCGCCATGGCTGCCCAGAAGCACTGTAGACCTAGATTGCAAGTAAGTAAGTGAGTGCAGGCCATCAAATGTGACAGCCCTCCCGGTGTCTGTTGCGTGGGTCATGGCAGAACTTAGCCTGAGCTGTTCTTCGGGAATGATCCCGAGGAACAGCCCGGGCCAAGCGTTGCCATAGCCTTCCTTGAGGTGGGCCATTGGTGGGGGATGTGATTTTGGTACCCTTGTCATGGATGGATCATTACCTCCTGTGAGCCTGTCCACGTGTCTGCCCCTGGAGGAGTGAGAAACCTATTTGGTTGGTTTACCCCCTGAGAGGTTTTGGAATGCTCTTGGCGTATTACCCTCCAACCGTGATGACCATTCTCTCGATGAACTTGTGGCTTTTTGGAACACCTTGATGACCAAGGCCATTGACATAACAGCTCCCAAGTGTCTGCTTCCCAGGCATTGACAATGCAGGGCCCCGTGGTTCACAAAGGACCTGCATTGGTTGAAGCAGCAGGGGAGGCAGTTAGAATGATGGTGGCATCATACTCATACTGAAGATGATAGATTGCAACATAGAACTAGTTTAAGAGCCAATGCCATGGCTGTGCGGGCAGCAAAGAATGGTTTCTATGCTGCTATCATAGCATTCACAAAATCGCATCTGGCTGAGCTTTTCTGGGTGGTGAAGGGGCTGGTCGGTCCAGCTTGTCTCCACTTGGAACTGGATTCTTCCAGTGCTCAATATGACATGTTTATCTATTATTTTGTGGAGAAAAACGCTTGCATTCACCATGGTTTTGATGCTACACTTGGTGCAGTGGTGAACCCAGAGGTTATGGATGCTCCACCTTATCTGGGTTCCTGGGATCAGTTTCAGTCTGTATTGTCCACTGATGCCGTTGATGTGCTTGGGGCTGTTAAAGTCACATCCTGTGAACTGGACCCATGCCCATCCCAACTGGTTACGGCCAGCTGGGGGATGTTGGGGCCGATGTTGGCAGGGGTGGTCAACACCTCCTTTCAGGAGGCTCAGGTCAGAGTGCTAGAATGCCTTAAGTAGGCTGTGGTGCGGCCTCTACTAAAAAAAATCTCTTGACATTGACTCCCCGGCCAGATATCAAACAGTCTCTAACCTTCCCCTTTTAGGGAAGGTTATTGAGGGGGGGGGTGGCTCAGCAGCTTCAGGCGCATTTGGACAGCATCAGGACCCCCTCCCCCCCCGTCTGGGTTTTGACTGGGTTATGGCACTGAGACTGTGCTTGTGGCCTTGGTGAACGACCTCCACCGCGAATTAGACCAAGGTCAGTCTACTCTGCTGATTTTGTTATATCTGTTGGCTGATTTTGATACCATTGACCACAAGGTGTTGGTGACATGATTGCGGGACCATGATGGGATAGACGGTATATCATTCTTGAATGGTTATGCTCTTTCCTGGCCAGAAGAACTCAGTGAGTGGTGCTGGGGGACCATTCATCGTCACCCTGCGGCTTCATGTGTGGCGTTCCACAGAGTTCCATTCTGTCCACACTCCTGTTCAATGTGTATATGCAGTCTCTGGGTGAGGTCGTGAGATGGTTTGGAGTTCGGTGTCATTAGTATGCTGATGACACCCAACTCTACTTCTTGTTTTCATCTGACTCAGGCCTGGACATCTTGGTGCTTGGCAGCTGTGGGAGACTGGATGAGGGCAAGCCATCTGAAGTTGAATCCTGACATGATGGAGGTGATTTGGTGAGGGAGACTGGGGGGTCAGGTGTGGGAGAGGTCCCCATAATTGATAGGGTTCACCCATCTTTGGTCCCTCAGGATCAGAGTCTGGGGGTTCTCCTCAATTCACAACTCTTCCTGGATGCTCAGGTGGCAGCTGTGGTGAGGAGTGCTTTCTGCCAGTTATATCTTGTGCAATGACTTCAGCTGTATATCTCAGACTCCGACCTCACCACCATCATGCATGCTTTCATCACCTCGAGATTGGACTACTGCAATGCACTCTACATGAAGCTACCCTTGAAAAAAGAAAAGAAACTGTAGCTGGTGCAGAACACAGTGGCCCATCTCCTTATGGGGATGGGTTGCCATGAGCACATAACACCAGTGTTCTGGGCATTGCACTGGCTGCCTATAGTCTTCTGGGCCCAATTCAAGGTGTTGGTATTGACATTTAAAGCCCTAAATGGCTTGGCCTCCATATATTTTCAGGGCCACCTCACCCCCTGGGTTCTGGATAGGCCCCTGCAGTCATCAGAGACCACCCCTCTGGAAGTCCCCTTCGTCCATCAGACAGGGACAATAGAGAGGTGTTCTTGGTGGCTGCCCCAGGCTATGGAACTACCTCACAGTGGAGGTTCATTTATCCCTGGAACTTTCCTCCTTTCCAAAGAAGTGCAAAACCTGGCTGTGTCACCAGGCATTTGGGTAGAGAGAGGGAATGGATGGGTGTGGGTAGGGTGAAGAATGGGAGGGAGATTTATTTGTGGGGTATCTATTTATTGTTTTATTATGTTTATTGGTTTTAGTGATATTATATTATAGTATTATTTTAATACATTTCATTGTATTTTATGTATTTTATGAAAAATTGTAAGCTGTCCTGAGCCACCATCAGGTGGGAGGGGATGGAATATAAGCCACAAAAATAAATAAATAAATAAATGTTACAACCTGGACCATCATCTGGCAGCTGTGATTTTGGGCATGGATGAATTTGTACTACAGCGAATTAATCCGTGCTCGATGTCAAATCTAAAAATGCCCACAATAATCATCAATAATCACTTTGGGTGGAGGCTAGAGTCAAAGGATTGTAAAGATACAAGAGGTGTGCAACAGGGGCCCATGTTTTTTTCATTTTCGTAAATATCAAATTGTTGTTTTTGTTTTTGCTTTCGTTTTTGTTTTCCATTGCTTTCAATGTAAAACACATTTTTGACTGTAACGTTTTTGTTTTTCACTATATTTGGCTGAACCAGAAACTATACCTCCAATGGACAGCATTATGTGTACCAAATTCTGAAACGGCTGGATAAAGGAATACAATTTTAGAAGTGGATTAATTATTTTATTTTGCAAAAATCTTCATATACATTATTAGCTGTAACTTCTTTTCCTCACATTTAATATAGATGAAACATGGCACGTTTATACCCCTTCCCATATTTACTATCTCTGACAACTTTCAGAAGGATTGGATAAAGGGTCCTGGTGGTATAAGAAATAACTTATAAATGTATGTCTGACAATAACATCTTTGCAGTCCAATCAGTGTACATGAAATTTGGCATTGCTGTATATCAAACTTTCCCAATCGTCTCCGCCAAATATCAGAAAGATGTGATAAAGGGTCCCAATATTATATGCCTGCACAGCATATGTAGAAAAGGAGCCTATGTCAGGGATTCTCTTACATGTCACAGTGGTATAAGATCAGTTTGTGATGCCAATTGTCCAGAAGATATGTGAACCAAATATCCTCATTCTGTGCTGTGACCATCCCAACATATCTCCCCCACTTGTTACTGGGAAGTCAGAAGCATCTGTTTAGGAAAGAGCCAATAGAGATTCTCTTATGTCCTCTGTCACAGTGCTGCAGGATGCGATCGTGATGATAACTGGCTGTCCTGGATGTGTAAACTATGTCTCCTGATTGCTGGGATGCTATCCCCAGTTATGTCCCTTATGCCCGCCTCAGGGCTGCCCCCTATGCCCACCTTGAAGCCACTACCAATTGGTCCTGTAAAGCTAGAAGCATGCATTAATTGGCCAGTGAATGTGTCTGTCAGTCTTTTGGGTTGCTCCACATCCTCCCTCCTACAGCCTCTCTCTTCCTGCCATGCCAGGTGCCTACCTTTGACTGGAACTGCATGTGCTGCTATTTATCTGAATAATGGTCTTCAAGGGGACAACTTCAATTGCTTATAAAATTGGGTCCCTTTATCATATTGTTCTGTACTTCAGCAGAGATGACATGGAAGGCATGTGATGCATTCCTATCAAATATTATGTAAACAGTAGTGGTGGGACCCCGGGCCCATTACCGGCTACCGGATTTACCGGTTACCGGTTCTACGAAAACCGGATTCCCGGATTAAATCCGGTATGCCGGTACCAGATTTATTTCATTGTTTCAATGGGGCGCTGTGTCCCCATTGAAACCAATGAAATATCCCTCCCCCTCCCCCTCCCAGGCTGCGCGGGTGGAAGGGGGGACACCCCCCACCCACCCTGCCCAGCCTGGATTTTTGTTTTCAAAAAGAACAGAGTAAGAGCCAGAGGCGAGGCGAGGCGAGGCGAGCCCACCCCCCCCAGCACCAGCGGCCGCGGCGTCCCCGCAGCCGCCGGTAAGTATGACTCGATCCCTGGGGGGGGTGGGGGTGTTTAACACCCCCCCCAGGGATCACCCCTACAGTGCACTTGCCGCTTACCTTTGGGAGCTCCGG
>QEPC01001418.1:994959-1006439 GCA_003113815.1 Sphenodon punctatus
CCAGGCTGGGCAGGGTGGGTGGGGGGTGTCCCCCCTTCCACCCGCGCAGCCTGGACTCGGGAAGGGTTTTTTTTAAAAAAACTTTTTGGCTGGGGCTTTAAGTTTTTTTACATTGCAGCCATTTTTAAATGGCTGCAATGTAAAAAAATCCGGTACCGGGTCCGGATTACCGGGTCGAATCCGATAATGCTGGTACGCCCGTTACCGGCATTATCGGATACCGGATTCTACCGGTTTCCCACCCCTAGTAAACAGGATGGAATATATACATGTTACAGCTGGAAATGTCTTTTCAAGTTAATGTCTTATACCATTGGTACCCTTTATTCAATCTTTCTGACAATTGTCAGGAGTCTTAAGCTTGTTGAGGGACATAATATTTATAGGTTTCATGCAAAGTGGATGCAAGATAAAGAAGAAGTAGCTGTGAATGTGTATGAAGCTTTTCTTAAAATCACAACATTCAACTGCTTCTAAAATCGGTTCCCTTTATCTAATCATTTCAAAATTTGGTACACATAGTGCCCTCCATTGAGGGTACATGCCCACCAAGTTTCATCATGTTTTTCAGTTTCCCCCCTTTATTTCAAAAACAAAATGTCATTTTTGTTTCTATTTTTATTATTATTATTTTTCATTTTCGTTATTGCAAAAACAATAGTGAAAATGACAATTTTCATTATTGTTATTGTAATCACAAAAATGACATGCACACCCCTACACCACTAAAATACTCTAGATGCATATCCTAGATGCAAAGACCCCGATCCTGGTTGCTGCCATTTAACATCCTCATGTCATAAGGGTTATACCTGTGCAACTGCATCTTTATTAACATAGGCAGATTTTAACTATACACCCTTGCCATTTTTCTATCTGGTGTGTTTAATTCTTAACTGAAACTCAGACACACCTCTGCTACATAACTTCATAGCACTATATGAGTGACACGGCTCATTCCCTTAGCCTGCTGAAGATGTATCCTGCCTGCTCTTTTAATCCCTGCTTTTTTTATATAGTTTTAAAGGGGAGTTTTGTCATGTTAAGTGACTCCTTCTGTCATTTTTAGACTCCCAGGCTCTTAAAGCACTTTTTTGCAATCTGGTAATAGATCGATGACCACATTGCTGTACTTTGAATGCTTATTGTACACATGAGAAATAGGTCATCTTTTTACACTAACTCACAGTGCTCATGTCCTGACAACTGCCCTTCACTGGACGTGGGATATGAGATTGATGCACTAGACCAATAAGTCTTCATTATCTTGCACAATTTAAGGAATTATGCATATTAAAAACCACTCCTGAAAAACATAAATAATGAGACCCATTTCTGAAATGCCATCACACTAGATGTAGTACAGGCCACATCCAGAGCATCAGAAGAGATGTATAACAGATGACAGCCGATGGTAGTTGATGGTAGGGGGGGACCTAGCACCATCATATTCTAGTTAAGGTCCACCCTGAGCCAGGGTGGTCCACTGGCATTTATTTATTTATTTATTTATTTATTTATTTATAAAATTTCTACCCCGCCCCTCCTGCCACGCAGCTCGGGGCGGCTTCCAACAAGTTTTTATAAAATACAATAAAAACAATTTAAAACAACCATAAATATTATAAAAATAATTAATACAGCGCAGACTAAAAACCAAAATTAGGTGGGGGAACTAAAACCCCACCCTACTCGCCCTCCCTCCCAAAGGCCTGGGCGAACAGCCAGGTCTTACAGTTTCGCCGGAATATTAGTAGGCTAGGGGCCAGGCGAGCTTCCTCCGGAAGGGAGTTCCACAGCTGCGGTCCCACTACCGAGAATGCCCTCTCCATCGTGGCCCCCCGCTTAACACGGGGGACCTCCAGGAAGGCACCCCCGGCAGACCGCAGGAGCCGCTCTGGGGCGCGGAGGGCGAGGCGGTCCCTAAGGTATGAGGGGCCGAGACCGTGTAGGGCTTTATAAACCATCACCAGCACCTTGAACTTGGCTCGGCACGCTATCGGCAGCCAGTGCAGAGCTCGGAGCACCGGTGTAATATGCTCCCGGCGGCCCGTCCCCGTAAGAAGACGAGCCGCCGCATTCTGCACTAGCTGCAGCCTCCGAACCAAGAACAAGGGAAGCCCCACGTAGAGCGCGTTGCAGTAGTCGAGCCTCGAGGTGACGAAGGCATGGATGAGGGAGGCCAGGTCCGGGCCGGAGACAAACGGACGCAGCCTACGTACTAGATATAGCTGGCGGAAGGCAGCCTTAGCGACTGCCTCCACCTGCCGCTCCAGACGCAGATCTGCGTCCAATATCACCCCCAGACTCCGAACCTGCAGAGCTACAGGAGGGCGAACCCCCCCAACCAGGGGGGCCACCACCCCCTTCGCTCTCCCCACCAACATCACCTCCGTCTTGTCGGGGTTAAGCTTCAGTCTGCTCAGCCGCATCCACTCCGCCACGGCCTCCAAACATTGGGAAAGCAACGAGATAGCAGGGTCTGGGTCAGTAGAAAAAGAGAGGTACAGCTGAGTATCATCAGCATACTGGTGACATCGCACCCCGAACCTTCTCACAACCTCCCCCAAGGGCTGCATATAGATGTTAAACAACAGCGGAGACAAGATCGAACCCTGCGGAACGCCACACGGTAAAGCGCGGGGGCACGATGTTTCCTCCCCCAACACTACCCGTTGGCTCCTCCCCGAGAGGAATGAGCGGAACCATTCAAGAACGGTCCCGCCCAGACCCCCCAGGTCACGCAGTCGCCTCAGCAGCAGCCCATGGTCCACGGTGTCAAAAGCGGCCGAGAGATCTAGCAGGATGAGAAATGTTGAACATCCTGCATCCATCTCCCGGCGGAGGTCGTCTACCAAGGCCACCAACGCCGTCTCGGTGCCATAGCCGGGGCGGAACCCAGATTGAAAAGGGTCTAGGAAGCCGATACTATCCAGATGCACCTGGAGCTGGAGCGCCACTGCCCGCTCAATAACCTTCCCTAAAAAGGGAAGGTTAGAGACAGGGCGGTAGCTGGCAAGCGCATCCACGTCCAAAGATGGTTTTTTCAACAGGGGGCGCACCACAGCCTCTTTAAGGCAGGGCGGCAGCCTCCCCTGTCGAAAGGACGCGTTCACTACCCCCGCCAGCACCGTCCCCAACGTCTCCCTGGAAGCTTTTACCAACCAGGACGGGCACGGATCAAGTTCACAACACATGGCCCTCACAGACCCCAGGACCTCCACCGCATCGGCCGGCGTCACTTCCTGAAACTCTCCCCACGAAGCTGGACCGGACGGGACCTCCGCCCCCCCGCGCTCTTCACCTACTGCCATCAATCCAGCATCAAAGTCGGTCTGAATCCGAGCAATCTTGTCTGCGAAGTAGTTGACAAACTCCTCACAGTGGGCCTGGGACACGTCCCCATCAAGGCGGAGGGAAGCCGGACTAACCAGCCCCCGCACCACCCAAAACAGCTCCGCCAGGCGTGACTTCGCAGACGCTATGAGGATGGCAAGGAACTCCTTCCTTGCCGTCCTCACAGCCTCAACATAGGACCGCAAATGGGCCCTATGGAGAAGACGGTTGGAGTCAGATCGAGTCTGACGCCAGCCTCGCTCTAGCCTCCTGCCTACACGCTTCATACACCGCAGTCCCTTAGTAAACCAAGGGACCCTGCGGTGACGAGACCAAGGCAGAAGGCGTCTCGGAGCCACCCTGTCGATGGCCTCCTCCAGCAAGTTGTTCCAATGATGAACTAGCTCATCCACAGAGTGACCGTCCACATCCAGGGTTAACTCCCTCAGAGCCTCAAGAATGCTCTATCTCAAGCTTGGGAAACCTATTCCCTTCCAAGGGCTGCTTTGAAAACTGGTACACACTCTTCATAGAAATTAGGGGCAGGAGTGGTCTCAGGAACTGGAAGGTCCATAACATGAATCTGTGTCATGGAGCTGTCCCCTGTTTTTCTGTACAACATGCCCTCATCTCTGCTACCTTCCCCTGAGTTCAGTCTTTCAGTGTTTGGGGGTAGGAACTAGATCCATGAGTCAGGGTGTTTTCCAACGTTACTTACTGTGCATGATTTGCCCCTGGGAAAGAATCCAGAAGGCAAAGCATGCATGGGCTTTGTAACATGGGACTGCCCTTCACCCCCCGCCCCCATGTGTGCACATTTTTTTCCAGCAATCCTGCAGGAGATTTAAGAGCTGGATTTCCCATCTCTGCAATACCCTTCAGGATTGTTGGAAAAAATGTGTGGGGTCCCGGTCCCACATTACAAACCCTGCATGTGTTTTGCCTTCCAGATTCCTTCCTGGAGGTAAATCATGCACAGTAAGTAATGCTTGAAAGCACCCCCAGATTCTGGAACTGGAAAGAGGCCAATAAAAGTTTGTCATAAGCAGCATTGAGCACCCGGGCCTGAGGTTCCTCAACACTGCTCTAACTTGGTCCATTATAAATGACCCTATCGCTGCTGTACAAGATGAACCAAGTAGGGTTTCTACTTCTTGATAGGTGGGGGGAGGGGAAGAAGCACAGATTTCATCATTTTGTCATGTGGCCAAGCCCCTGTTAGAGTGCTGTGATGTCAAGATGCTCCAAGGGGGTGGGGCTATGTCTAAGGCCCTTTTCACAGAGGCTGTGGTGGGTGGGGGGATGGGTGTGTGCTGGCGGCGGATGGAGGTGGGTGTATAGCCGTTCCCACAGCCACACACCCACCTACACACATGGAGCAACCAGCATTGGTGCCCGTTGCTCCATACATGGGTGATTGGTGAAGGTAGGTGGAGCACGGGAGAGCGCCTGCATCCCTACCCACTGCCCACAGTTTTCCCAAGGGCACCCACCCATTCCCCCCTCACCTACCACGGTGTTCACACAGGCACTCCCCCCACCTGCACACATGTGCATGGGGGCTGCCCGTGTGAAAAGGGCCAAATGGCCACCCTTTCCTGATGTGGCCCCATGCCCCTGGATCACCTAAAGAAATTGAGGCATGCCTTGAACCTTTGGGTTAATACCCAGAGGGGTGGCAACCCTAGAACCTGGTCAGCAGCACCCTTTATGCCAAAAACAGGGTGTGGAAACATGTAGCAGACACTGAGTGCAATCAAACAAGATGACAGCCACAATTAGCTTTCACCAGGTATGTTCCCACATGCCCATCTATTAAGCATCCACCACATGGCCTCCACGTGGTCACCACAGCACCACCACTCATGGCAGAGCCCAGGGAGATCACAGGCTCATCATGGGCCAACCAGGGCTAATGGGTACCCATATATCTGCATTTCATCAATTAGGTTTGCCCACAGCCTTACCAGCCTCCAGGTCCACTATATATAGTGTCTCACCTAGTTTGCCCAGCCAGCTGAGAAGTGGCGAGGGAGACTGCAGGCGAAGGGAGATCTCTAGCGGGTCTCTCAGCTGAGATGTACAAATGGCAGGGAGATAGCTAGTGCCGCTGATGGAAGCTGTCTCAGGCACATGAAATACGGGCAGGGGGCTGCTTGTTTATTAGGCTGGACATGTTAAATATGTAATTGGGGGATGCACAGACCAAACACAACTCCAGAGGGCTATCATCTAATTTGATAACACCCACTGTGTTGCCCCGGTATTGGAGAATCTTCATTTTCCTGAAGTGAACCTCTATAGGCTAGGATATGTCTTCTCTGTGGCCAGAATCTACATAAAGCAGCTCCCCAGCTCCAAAGGATCTAGCACATACATTTTCCAAAGCAACTAGTTTTAAACAGCTAGCACAGCTATGCAATCTGATGTAAGTGCCAGGAAGCAGAGTTCAGTGGAATGTCATGGGGTCTGGAGTTTTTAGCTAAGATTTATGAAAGCTTCTTTGGCTAGAATTATCCCCTTTCTGTATTTTCTTAGCCAAATTTCCTGTGATTTCTGATGGAGAGATAGGTGCTCTCTTTCATGACGTTTGCTTTTTATATCAAATCACTTACTCTAGTCTTCTGTTACCCTGGTGTTTTTTAATTTTTATCTCATATTTACATGCTTATTTTCCATTAATAATCACCGTAACCAATTCTCAACAAACAGGGCTTGGAAGCAGACAGCCAAACTGAGAGGTGTAAGAGGCTCCACCCTTGATGCCCTGCTCTGTCATCTCACCCCTCACCAAGAACGGATCACATGCATAGAACCTTCCCTGACATAAGCCTGATATAAAAACCTTGACCTTTGGATTGCCTTCTCAAAGCACTGACACTTAAGCTAACCCTTCTAGCTGCTTTTTAAAATTCAGCCACTAGAGAAGGAACTTTCATATGGCCTTCAGTAGTACCAATGCTGCAACAATGTTAACAGTGAAGCTTTTTAAAAGGTTAGACCAACACAGGGCAATCTTGAACATACAGGAGGTTGCATACACCTGTGTACACATTACAGCTAGTGTGTAGTCAGTGGCTACTCACCAGCTACCCATGAACTGTTGAGGAGGAGGGGGGACAAACTTACTGGTCCCATGGCAGTAACAAAGTTAAAAAGATCAGGTTCCAGGGAGGGACACAATTTCACAGGATGCCTCAGAGGGGCAGCACTCACAGCATGTGAATCAGCAACACTAGGCAGCTGAATCCAAAGTGTTACACAGACATGCCCTCCTAATAAACTTCTTGTGTTTGGATCCTGCCAGGGGAGCAGCAAGCTTCAGCAGCAGGAACAGCAGCGGCTCTCAAGAAACCCACCTGCTCCTGCTGCTTGTTACTCAATGGGACTTGGGAGACAGGGACAGGCATGATAGCATGGCCATGGCTCTCTGATGCCATCATGCTCTTCCCACTCATCCCTGATTACACAGCTATGTGGTGGTTCTTGTTCTGCACAGTGAGTCCAAAAGCAATTCAAGCCCAGCCATGCAGGGCAAGTGGGTAGCTGCCACATAGGGTGATAATAAATGTGACGGAGGCCCACCATGGGCCACCAGTTGTGGGTCTTCTGCTATACTGGCCAGGGTAGGCAGCTGGCCCAGGTGTTGTCCCCCAGATGATTCTGGGCCCATAGCCCAGGCGAAGGGCCATCCAGGTAGGCCAACACAGGCCATAGAGAGCTCACTCATCTGTTTGTGCCCTCTCCACCAGGGATTGGGAGGGGTCACCATGATTGGCAGCTATGACTGTGACTGGCCACCATGTCTGCCCTCATGGGGGCAGGTCTGACCGGCCACATGTTTGTTCCATTCCCCTGCCAGGGTGGGCAGAGGAGGACTCACTAGCTGGCCCTGTTGGGCACATGTTTGATCTGTTCCCTGACCTGACCTGACCCTGCCAGGGTGAGTCACCACCACCACCACCCCGCCCTCCCCACTCCCAGAGAATGTAGCTGGCACACCAACTGCACATTTATTTTCACATATATTTTTGCAAAATTAGTAGGAATGGAACTTTCTGTCATTTTGCCCACCATTTTGGTTAAGGTTGGTGGCCATTTTTTGCATACAAAAGATGGCCCTGACAGCCATTTTATACACGCATGCTGCAGAACATGGAGCTCTGCAGTAAGGGAGCCTGCTGAGAGGATCCCTACAGCAGCGGTGGGCTGGTGGAGCTTCAATCACACCCTCTGAGAGTAAGTACATCCCAGGGACCCTGGGATGGTGATGGGAGGGAAATAAGGCCCTAAGGGATGGGAGTGGAGGGAAATGGCTTAAATGTTTTCATTGATTTAAATACAAAACTGAAAAACCAAACACATACTGACCCAGGCCCTGCAGTCTCGGTGGTTTCCCAGTGCCTGGAGGCTGTGGCTGATTGGATGCAGCAGAGCAGACTGCGGCTGAATCCTGATAAGATGGAGGTTATATTGGTAGATCGGGCAGCTGGGGTTATGGCTCCCCTCATTGAGGGGGTCTGCCCTGCTGACTCCCCAGGTCCGGAGCTTGGGAGTCATGTTGGACCCCAGTCTTTGGCTGGATTGCCAGGTAGAGGCAGTGGCAAAGGGAGCCTTTCACCAGTTACATCTTGTGCGGAGGCTCTGATCATATGTTTCAGATTCCGACCTGGTCACCCTCATCCATGTGTTCATCACCTCAAAGCTGTATTACTTCAACACGCTCTACGTAGGGCTGCCCCTGGTGACGGTTCAGAAGCTGCAACTGGTGTAGAATGTGGCAGCCCATCTTTTGACAGGGAGAGGCCATAGGAAGCACATAACACCAGTGCTCTGATCTCTGCACTGGTTTCCTATAGCGTTCTGAGCCCGATTCAAGATGCTGTTTTTTAACCTTTAAAGCCCTACACAACTTGGACCCTCCTATCTGAGAGACCGCCTCACTCCTCGGGTCCTGGGCTGATCCTTGCGATCTGCTGGGGGTGCCTTCTTGGAGGACCCCTGGGTTAGCTGGGGGGACACAATGGAGAGGGCATTCTCGGTGGCTGCACTGCGGCTGTGGAACTCCCTCCCAGAGGAAGCTCAGTTGGCTCCAAGTCTGCTGGCCTTCCGCTGGGCCTGTAAGACCTGGCTGTTTGTCCAGGCCTTAGGGGTGGGGGAGACAGGTAGTGGGCGGGGGGTCGGGTTGGGTTAGGGAGGGTTTGGGTATGAGTTATTTTAATATGGGAATTTTTTATTTTAGTTGTTATGTGTTTTAAAATGTTTTTAGCTGCCCCAAGATGCTTGTAGCAGGAGGGGGCGGTATATAAATTTTAATAATAAACAAATAAATAATAATTAAATGCATAAAAACCTTTAAACCAACCCCCCATAAATGAACTCGTAATTTGGGCCGATGTCTCACCCCTAAAAATTAGGGTTTTAAATGCTGGGTGAGCATTTCCAGTATGAAACACTCGCCTAGTGTAATATGTAAGATCGCTTAGTGTAGTTGGGCAGCTAAGCTTTAGGATAACCATGATAAGAATGCTGGGTACTATTCCTCACCGAAAATGTGGTAGCAGGCAGTTCTTGGTTCCTTACCTTGTAGGGCAGGATCTTGGTGGAAAAGAAGAACGTATCTTGAAAGCAAAGTCAGTGCAAATGAGGCTCACAACCTCCTGTGCCTCAGCATGAGAATCTTCCTAAATGCTATAGGAGATTTGTATCTGAGCTCTCTCTCTCTCTCTTCAGGAGCTCTGCATGTAGTTGTCACAGCTGCCAAAGTTAAGGATCAGGATGTCCCCAGCACCCCAAACTCAGGAGGACATTATCTTCATCCAAATTCTTGTTTTTTATACTCATGATAGCAGAACATAAAGTTGAAACTATCCATCACCTGTGACAGCTGGTCAAAGTCAAGTTCCGAAGAGTAGGTGAAGATAAATAATAATTAAATATACACATCTCACACCTTAAATCATGCTGATAAGGGTTTATTTCCTCTGGCACACTCTCCCCTGGGTAGCACTGGCACTGTTTGTTCTAAACATTCACAGATGAGTAGAAAAAGCAGACCTTTATTTTCATTTCTGTGTAGAATCCCAGTGGTTTTGCTGGCTGGAAGACTCATATGAATTCACATTATTCTGGTGTGATTTCCATATATAGAGTGTACTTGAGATTTCAAACTCTTCTCATTGAAATGAAGGTGCCATCTAAATGTAGATTTCTTCCCAAGGCAAATTGTGTGATTATCACAAGGGCAACCCAATGAAGTTGAGTAGGGCTGATACCATTAATATTCTTCACATCATATCTCCTGCTGTGGGCTGGGTTGCTGAAAAAATTGTACCAAAAAACAAAACAAAACAAAACAAAACAATGAGTTGATTACTTTTTAATGGAAGGCCCTTTCTTAGGGCATGTGCATTCAGAAAGAATTTAAAGGACTTTTTACAAGTCTCCTACTTAAGCCCCCAAAGTTGCATTCTACCACCACTCCCGTAAACTCGTATTGGAGTCAGTGGGAGCTGTTGAACTGGCATTTATTTATTTTTTAGAGTTGCAATGAATATGCACAGCAAATAGCTTATCGGATTATTTCCTCCACTTTGAATCAGGACCAACAAAGCAGGTGTGAACGCTATTCCATTTCACGTTGTTTATCCTGTTTTGGATATTTGTTTCATTTTCTAGAGATTGGTTTTTCTGGTTATTTTGGTTGTTCTGGTGTAGATATTTGGTCAAATAACTGATGATATGTCTCAAAATAACTGGAAAAAGCAGGCCATCCAAAATGAAAGAGCCAAAGACTCAAATGGATAAATTTTGTTTCAGGTGTGAATATTTATTCAAATATTGAGAGGATTATCCAAAAATGCATACACAATCAGCATATAAAAAATATCTACTATTCATAACACCTCTAAATACGTTATTGTTTGCCGCCCCAAGCTGCCATTGGGCAGGAGGGGGCAGGTTATAAGTTGTGAATAACGGACGGTTTTGCTGACTTCTTGGCAAAAAAATTAAATTAACCATAAAAAAAATAATCATTGAGCATGGACAAAACCCCTACCCTTAGTTAAAATGACAGCAATTGTGTTTGGTTAAGGGTAGTGGCCATTTTGTGCATGCTCAATGATATTTTTTGGTGTTAATTTTATTTTCTCACCAAGAACTCGGTGAAACAGTCCCAGTTTGCTGCCATTTTCATAAGGGCGGTGGCCATTTTATGCATGCGTAACCCACTGCCCTTAACCAAAATGGTGGTGATGCTATTGCCACCATTTTATTTAAGGGTTGTAGCCATTTTACACATATACCAAATGGCCCAGCAGCCCGATGGAGACGGGCCACTGTGAGCACATAACACCTGTGCTCTGATCTCTGTGCTGATTCCCTGTAGTCTTCTGGGCCCGATTCAAGGTGTTGGTTATTACTTTTAAAGCCCTATATGGCCTGGGTTCCACTTACCTGCAGGACCACTTCATCCCTTGTGTACTGGATCGGTCCCTACGGTCAGACAGGGGCGCCTTCTTGGAGGTCGCCCGGGAATCCCAGGTGGCAACATTTGAGGGGGAGTTCTCAGTGACTGCACCACGGCTGTGGAACTCCCTCCTAGTAGAGATTTGCCTTTCTACAGATCTCCCCTCCTTCTGCAGACAATGTAAGACCTGGGTGTTTCACCAGGCATTCAGTGAGGGAGACTTTGTTAAGGCAGAGCCTATAGGGATGGGCGAACACGGTTCGGAAGTTTGAAGTTCGGCCCGAACTCGGCCTGTTCGGACGACCGAATGTGAGCCCAAACCCGAACCCGAACATACCGAACAGAACAGAACACTGAATGGCAAAATGGCCGAACAGTTTGGTCAGTTCGGATCGCGTTCGGGTGAGTTCAGGTGGCAAAAAAAGGTTCACTGTAAGGTGACAGGGAGGGGTAGTACTAGTCACTGAGGAGCAGACTTCCAGGCACGAGGGGTGGAGAGGCTTGCAAGAAATGAAACTATTTGCCTCCCCCCTTCCCAAAACTTTCTGAGCTAGTCACTGTTCCTGAACAGCAGGCATTGAGTAGGATTATTAGATTGCTTTAAGTTTCATTTCAGTTTTGTACTGAAATGAAACTTAAACCTTAAACTGAAACCTTGTGTTTGTGATTCCAC